>PQWD01000321.1:0-90459 GCA_019425675.1 Leucinodes orbonalis | reverse complement strand
TTTCCTTTATTATGCTATAAGACGTTGCTTCGTACCAAATTTCAAGATTCTGAGTTCACGGGAAGCACCCTGTAGGTTTTGATTCCCTGCAAAGTGTCGAAAATTTGCGGCATAAACGGCTGTATCTTTTGATTGCGTTGGCTTAGAAGTTTGATTTTTTCACAGCTTCAAGGACAGTAGACCTGAGTAATTGATATAAATTTCAGCTTCATACCTCCACGCGTTCCTGAGAAAAAGGGTCTTGACAGACGGACGGACGGACGGACAGACGGACAACAAAGTGATCCTATAAGGGTTCCGTTTTTTTCCTTTGAGGTACGGAACCCTAAAAATAAATACAATACAACGTTATAAAAACCGAATGAAGTACGTAGTATGTTACAGCAAGAAATAGTAATAGTACATTTTATTTCAAGATTTATCGCCAAAAGAATGGAAATAAAAAAAAAAACTCCGGACGCCTTTAAAATTAGACAAATCCAAATCGATGGCAGCCCTATGTTTAACTTAAACAATCAAAAAACATTCATGCATTCCATACAAACCCCTAACCATTTATCCGAGAAGACTTCTGTGCTTTGATTTACTTAGATTGGTATTTTGCTTTTCTGTTGTAGAAGAAACAGTGATGGCAAACAAGAGTAGGTACGTGTGCAAACACACAATTTAAATTATTTGGAAAAAATTCCAAAGTTTTTCCTTGATAATTATTCTAATCAATAAAAGCAAGCAAGTTACTAGCTGAGTTTTTTAAATAAAATGATAGCACTTTTATCTATTATTTTTTTAGATAATTACCCAGTTAACATTATCTGTGGTCTTAGAATATTTAATGTAAATTGAATTTAAATTCATTGTTAATCAAATGAAATTCAATGGAATATAAATTACTATCTACGTTCTTAAGTTAGTTTCCAGCAAGCATTTCTGTAATGGGCAGGTGTACACATAAATAAGACACCATTCAGGTGATCGCACTCAGTCGTCCCGTTCACTTAATGACATGAAAAAGTCTACAATATACAAGCTCCCTATAAGGTAACTATAGTTAATCATAACTTATCTTGAAAATGTTTGGGGTCAAATGACCCCTCCCCGTGTTTTTAGTTAGGTAAATACATTTTCCCTTTACTATTTATTTATTATTTCTTTATTGTACACTTAAAATATACATTAGGTGAAAGAAAAAAAGTACAATGAGCAGCCTTATTACATATGATTATATCTTCACATGTGATTTTGGGTAGACATGTTATACATACATGTGTAATACACACACATACCTATACACATTATGCATATGTGTATAGGTATGTGTGTGTGTTCAATACTTTTTTCCCACCTTTCTGTCATATTTAATTGTAATATAGATGTAAATATGTAATTGTGTGGTCAATAAATATTTTTCTTTTATTCTTACTTTCTCTTTCTGTGTGTTGGTTTAGATCCGCGTGGTCCCAGGATGAATCAATTTGTATAAATTAAGGCATTATAGCTTAAAGTTTTAATTCAACTATTAGGACCATAGCTTACGCTAAATTGCATTGAACTAGGGCTGCCATCTTTCCTGATTTTCCTATTTTTAAAGGCATTCGGCGTTCGCAATTTTGGGTCTACATTGCGTTGTGACAAAGTTTGAGATTATTATTAGGTAAAATCCTTAAATTTTTATTATATTTTAGCAGAGCTTTTTTATAAATGTAGCTTAAAGGTATCCACCTACCCTTTTTACATAGATTTTACTTGAATATTTTAATCTATCGCTAGTTATTTAGGAACATACAATGTACACCATCATCAGCTCATTAAACGTCCCCACCGAGAGGCACGAGCCTACCCGTATAGGGTCACAATGTAACCTAAAATTATTTGTTTATACAGTCTTGATATTTTTGTCACGTGTACACGAAAAGCACTTCACATTTACTTGAAAACATGATACATTCAGTCATCGACATTGCAAAACGTGACTTAATTTTAAATCCATTCTGTAAACACTGACAAACATTTCCAAAATATGGACAAGACATTCAAAATTTTCGGTTTATAATAAAAAACAAATAACAAATATTTATTTATTAGGTTTTGTGTAAAAGAGTAAGAACCAAACAACATCCATACATTCTCACCATCTTTCGCACTTATTATACAAGCTGTGCTGTGTGGTTTTATCTGCGGTAAGTCCATTCAATATTTTACTACAATCGTTTCAGCCGTATAGAGGTGAAGAAGTAACAAATAAACATACATACTTTTGTCTTGATAATATAAGTGCGATTAGTGGGATATTTTGCCTGATGAAAGAAATCGATGTATAGTGAATAGTTGAATTTATTTGTTTACTTTGATTTTTTTTCTTGTATGCACCTATCCCTTGCTGTTAATAACGGATATATCCAACAGAAACAATTGATTTTCTATTGTGCCTGGAATCATGG
This sequence comes from Leucinodes orbonalis, assembly GCA_019425675.1. Lineage (NCBI taxonomy): Eukaryota > Metazoa > Arthropoda > Insecta > Lepidoptera > Crambidae > Leucinodes > Leucinodes orbonalis. The sequence continues at coordinate 88,021 of PQWD01000321.1, read as the reverse complement.
CATTCAAGGGTAAAAAAAAGATGTCGCCCCATTTTTAGGGTTCCGTAGCTAAATGGCAAAACGGAACCCTTATAGATTTGTAAAGTCTGTCTGTCTGTCCGTCCGTCTTTCCGAATATCACAACCCCTTTTTCTCCGAAACTATAAGCACTACACCATTCAAACTTTGTACGTATATGTATTCTGTGAACCGCTATGAGGTTTAATAAGAAACTTGAAAAATAATTTATAAATTTTGGGGTTCCCCGTACATTGAACTGAACCTCAAATTTTTTTTCATCGTACCCCCATGTGTGGGGTAGAAATGTGTACATCTTAAAAAATGGTATTGAGGTTTCTAAAATCATTTTTTTATAAATTGAATAGTTTGCGCGAGAGACTCTTCCAAAGTTGAAAAAAGTGTCCCCCCTCTAATTTCTAAACTATGGGGTTGATAAAATCGAAAAAAATATATGATGTGCATGACCATAAAATCTAATAACGAAATTTAGTTTAAACGATTTCTGGGTGTAGTTTTTTTTATACGTCATAAACGGTGAACCACTATTTTTTCATATAATAATAATAATAATAAACTTTTATTGCACATAAAACATATTACAAGGGAAAACATGGACAGAACAAAAAGTGTACAAATAAGGCGGTCTTATTACTAAAAAGCAATTTCTTCCAGACAACCTTCAGAAGAGGATACTTTATTAATAATGATTAATTGGGCTGTGCAAAAGTTAGAACCTAAGTTATATAAAAATAATAAAATACAATAAATATAATTACAAAACATACATACACAAATACATACATATAAACAGTATCTACGCATATACCTTGGATGAAATATTATATACATACATTCACATAAGTGCTATCAAACTATAAGAAGAGAAAGAAAAAGAAGAGAAATTTAAAATTCCGGTGTCAAGTATGAAGTATTACGGGGGAATTAGAGACAGGAAATATGATTTAACACGAGATTTGAAAATAGGTAAGGAGTGAGAATTTTGAATAGATACGGGAAGAGAATTCCATAATAGTATGGAGCGAACAACGAAAGATTTTGAAAAATAACTGGTGGAATGTGAAGGGACAGTAAGATGAAGTTTCCGGCAAGATCGCGAGTTCTCACTTTTAGAAGAAGGAAGAAAATTAAAGAATACCTTGAGGTAAGGTGGAGAACACGGATTGAATAAAATATTGTAAAGAAGAGAAAGAATATGTAGATCGCGTCGTCGACGAACAGTTAGCCATTTTAACTGTGCCCTATATTGAGACACATGATCGTATTTACGCAGCCCGAAAATAATGCGTATACCGAAGTTTTGTAGGCGCTCAAGCTTATTCAGAAGCGATTCACTTATGTCAGAATAGCAACAGTCTGCATAGTCCAGGATAGGCATAAGCAGAGTTTGCACAAGAGCAATTTTAGTAGGTATAGGCAGAAAGTTCCGAAGCCGAGAGAGAGAACTCGCTGATGCAAACATTTTCCTGCACACCTCACCGACATGTTTCCTATCCTATAGAACTATCCATGAGAATACCTAGATTTTTCACAACTTTGCTAAAAGGTATATTGACTCCATCGAAAATAATAGAGGGCATTAAATCCCAATCAATACGTGAAACCAACCACGAACTACCTATAACAATGACCTGAGTTTTATTTGGGTTGACCTTGAGCCCAAAAGCTTCACTCCATTCCAAAACTCGAGATAGATCAGCATTAATGGTATGAATTACTTTGTGGAGACTGTCCAAGCTACCTTGCGAATAAATTTGGAGATCATCTGCATATAGATGGTAAAAAGAAGTGAGATTATGAGTAATAGTATTAATAAAAATAGAAAAAAGGAGAGGGGACAGAACACCACCTTGCGGGACGCCAGAGGAAACAGAACGCCATGCAGAAAATGAATTCTCAACCCGAATGCGCTGTCTGCGCCCATGCAAGTAACTATGGAACCAACCAAGCACCGTTGGAGATAAGTTAAGGGAGCGTAATAGGCCGATAAGGATATCAAAGTCAACGGTATTAAACGCGTTACTAAAATCCAACAACGCCAACACAGTCAAACTTCTGGTATCCATACCACGGCGAATATCATCAGTAATCTTCACGAGAGCTGTAGTCGTACTATGACCAGGACGGAAACCAGATTGGAAAGGATTTAGGAGATTATTAATAGAAAGGAAATTACTAAGCTGCTGATAAACGAGACGCTCAAAAACTTTAGCTAGAAATGGGAGAATAGATATAGGGCGATAATCAGATAATGAAGCAGGATTAGGTTTCTTTGGAAGGGGTATCACTTGAGCATCTTTCCAGGCAGTAGGAAAAACACCCGATCGAAGGGAGTGGTTGAAGATATGGGAAATAATAGGACTAAGGATATTAAGGAGAGGGATTATCATTTTACGACTAACGCTATCGTTACCGACGGCATTCGAAACAACGGCCAAAATGCTCTTCTTAACTTCACAATCGGTCACCTGTCTGAAATAAAAAGGAGAGCAATCAGGAGTTGGAAGACAAGAAAGATTATTTAAGGTGTTAAATTTACGATGACTATTAATAGTAGTAGAAGAACAAAAATGGTTATTTAAAAGGTCAAGATTTAAGTCTTTTGGAACAGATTCACTACGTGATCTTCCAACTCCAAGTGATTTCAAAAACTTCCAGACTTTAGAGGGATTACCATCCTCGACGGACTTATGAATGTGGCGCCTTTGAGCGTCCCTACATAATTTATTGCAGCGGTTTCTTAATGCCTTATATTTATCGCGGTTGTAATCAGAAGGATTCATTTTGTAGCGGGCTTTAGCCGAGTTCTTTTTATTGCTTAACTGTTTGAGTTCGTCAGTTAACCACGGAGCAGGAAAATGCTTAATTCTTACCGGACGAACAGGGGCGTGTTTATCAAAAAGCTGAGTAATAAGAAAATTGAAATGTTCAACCTGCTCGTCAACACTTGAAGAATCATAAATCACAGACCAATCGATATTAAGTGCATCCTGTTGCAGAGTTTCAATGTTCATGCCGGAGAAGTACATTAAAGCTGTAGTAGGTGCTTAAGTAAAAAAAAAAAAATTTATGTAACTTGCTGCTGCGGAACCCTCCACGTGCGAGTCCGACTCGCGCTTGGCCAATTTTATTTACCTTAACGAGAACAAATATTGTGAGAGGTTTGCAATAAATCTTTCCCTTTCTAACTAATCTTTGACGTTGAAACCTTTCATTCAATTGACATGTATGACAATATACGACAATTGTTCTTGACGCAATTTAAGTAATTTGCTTACCAAATTATCGCAACCGGTTATGTGGACATGTTCAAAGTCACTGAACTTCGTATATATATTATTATGGTTGGATTGTTGGAGCTTACTTTCTTTGGTTTTGTCGCAGCGAGAGCTATGTTAACGGGGAAATAGGTCTTTATACTGTTTATTATTTCATTTCTGTGTATATTAATCACTATAATACTGAGATCAACTGGTTTATTGTTTATCTAAGCCCTAATATTATAAAGGCGAATGTTTTTGATTGTGTTTGTTTGTTACTCCTTCATTATTATTAATTTGCGGATAAAACCGTGGCGCTCTGCTAGTAATCCTAATCTCGCTTTTTTATATATACGGCAATATACTTATGACTCTACACTAGGTAAGTTATTTTAAAATTAATATTTAAGTATTTAGTGCATTTTATTATAATTTAGTATTTTTTATTATAACCGGAATTATTTATAATAAAGATTTAAAAGTCATAAAAATCTAAACATCACACAAAGTTTATTATTGACTATTGGTCAACCCACAGATATTTATTTTATAAGTGAATTTTGTTGTGATTTATTTTGGTTTTCACTTTCAGTGCAGTGATAACTGAATAAACGATGGCGTCTTCACCGGTGTTTTTTCTACTGATTGTTCCATTTGGTAAGTGATTTTACAACGTTTTATGAACATGTTTGTATTGACTAGGTGTTTTCTATGTAATATGTTTGTTTTTACAAAAAAAAAACTTTGTTAATCCGTTTAGTATCCTTATTACAGACTAGCTTTTGCCCGCGGCTTCGCTCGCATTAAATTCGGGATAGCACGGTACTTTAATTTATCACTATATATAGGATTTCCCCTCCCTCCAACTTTAAAGGTTTCGGGGTCACTTTCAGAATTTTTTTAACAAAAAATATGTTATAGTGAGCTAACCTTAAAAGCCTGTCGCGGACTTTTTTGTAGACCTTTAAAAGGAGAACAATACTCTCATACATGACTTTGTGAAACTTTAACGTTTACCAGCGTACGCAGCGGAAGCTCCAAGTATGAAAAATACCCCGATTTTGAAACATTCTTCATTGCTTGCTCGCTTCTATTACTCGTAGCGTGATGATATATTCCTCGATAAATAAGCTATCTAACACTGAAAGAATTTTTCAAATCGAACCAGTAGTTCCTGAGATTAGCGCGTTCAAACAAACAAACAAACAAACTCTTCAGCTTTATATATTAGTATAGAAGTATAGATGTATGCTTAGTTTGGGGCTAGATGGCGCTGAGTGAATGTCAGTAGATATTTATTTATATAACCTACCTACGGCCATTACGATATCTGCTGCACAAACCATCCCCCTTTTTACTACCTATTTACTATTAGTATAGTAAATATTATATTATCTGTGCTATTAGCAAAGGTCATTTAAAGGGTTGTCTTCTCTTTTCTCTCTTCAACTCATCGGGTGTTGAATTGAATTTTGATTGAATAATATCTATAAGCTTCGAAAGGCATTAAATCCGTTGGCGTTATCTTATGATGGTATTCATAGTATTTCATCTATTAATTTATGCGTATTGGGATGCGGCATCCCTAGGTGTATATTATACTGTGTGCAGTGGTTACATGACTGTTGCTTAATGGCCTCGGAAGAATTTGATGGCCCATCCGCTGAAATAACATTGTCTCTAACAAACCGACATCCGAGGTTCCGCCCCGGCCAGCGAAGGCCATCGTCGCGATTCCTTGTAGGTTCGCACAGACCACATACATCCGAATATACAATTAGACTGGACAAGCCGCCAAGTTTATAGGCAGTCCTAGTGTCGCAATTTCTTTTCGGTTCTTACCTGTGAAAAGTTATTATATTTCTTGGTAAATTTACTGATTCATTGCGATGATGGCATGTTACAATTTCACAGGATGGCATTTTGGAACAAAACGGTAATTTCTTCTAATATTCGTGCGTCTTGACTTGTCTCACAGAGCGTAAACAGGCAGCCAGTGTATGCTCGTTGAGCTTACATTTGTCGCACTTTAAACGCGGCTTGCCCCATCTCCTGTATTGGGAAATCTGTGGCACAGACCCTATTCGGGTAACTGTCGTGTGCCGGGACTGCCGGAGTGCCGGGCCGCTTTTCTCCCCAAACATAATTATACTAGGCCTAACCCTCCCCGCAACTCCCTAAGCCGAGGTTCGAGTCCCACTCTAGGACGCCTTGAGGCTCGTTTTGTAAATTTTTATGGCTGAGAGCCATCTGCGCTCGCCAATAGCCCGGTGAAGCTGTAAAGGGCATCTGCGGCAAACAGCAGTAGTTAATTCGAAAAAAAAAACATTTTGCCTTGATATATAATACGTAACTCAGATATCACAATATTGGGATATCTGTGGTAACGAATAACCTGATAAATTGACGATCCAGAGGTCTACAATAGGGATGATGACAATTTTTTTCTGTTATTATATCGATGGACCGCATAATAATAGAAACATTGGTAAAAAATACTCCGTTAACATTAAAACTTGTATTCTGGTTCAAAATATTGTTACGAATCAAATCAGACCAATATCAATTAGAAATCAAAGATAATCCGCATAACCTACGAAATAAATATAAATACAGCTTATTAAACCAGAACTAGATACGGAAGCAAATCAATTGTATTTGATGGTGTACTGCTTTTCAATAATCTACCAAATCCAATAAAGAAAGCGCTAGCATACATATCTATAAAAACAGACTAAAAATTATATTGCCGAACTATAAATTACACATACGATAAATTACTTTCCTACTAAAATATTATATAAGATTTATGTACTTACCTGAAAAGCCAGAGGCTAGTTATGTACTACTATGTTTATGTTTTTTAATATCTCATTGTAAGTGAACTGTTGTTCTTATGAGAAATAAGTTCTTTAACCTAAAACTCACAGAGATTTTCCAATTCTAAAAACACATTAATGACTTCCCAAAACGCTTCATACAAATGGCTACCTATTTATGACGTCACGCATCAGTTATTAGTACGCATAGTTTGTGAATTTTGTACTACAACTTTATTAAATGTTGCGTTTACTAAAACGGTTTCATAGCAAAAGTTGCTTTAAATTGTATGTGTTATTCTTTTGTTAACAAATTTTTGACAATTAATGTACTTTAAAAATGGACTTGCTCATATAACTTTGAAGACTAATAAAATTCATGAAACATGAGTTTTTCGAGCTGAAAGTAAGCACATCATTATATTTAACCCAGATTTGTAATAATATGAAATAGTTCTTACTATTTTAGGACCCAGTCATCATGCCTATTATCTGTCTACACCAAAGACCGGTCCTAGGTAGTTCAAACATTTGTATGCTTGAACAGTTTTTGTATTGGTTTGTGTATTACTTTGGAGTAATGTTTATCCATTGTTTAGTAGGTACCCATAAACTTACAACAAGATGGCGCCATGTGAATGTCGCTAAATTAACACAGTAAGATAACCGCCAAGATATAAACATTCATAAGATCGTTAACTAAACATAATCATTTCTCGTCATCTTTATTTTGTGCCAAATAAATCTTTCTTTCTTTTCTTCATCTGCAAAAAAATACGTAGGTACCTTTGCAAGAGAGTGGTTAAAAATACAGACGTCTGTAAAAGATCAATGCGTCTAATAGTATAGGATTTGAGTCACTTTGTCAATGATAAGGATGTGTAACTAACTTCATCGTAGTTTACAATAGTTTGTAGCGATAACCATTTAACCAATCATGAATCAACCATCATTTTATCACTCAGTAGAACGCCGGCCGGCGAACCGTACTGTAAGTTTTGTACTATGTTTTTAGATTTTTCATATTCTGTTTAACTCTGTTTTTAGCTCAATTTCATTCATATATGTATGAGTATGTTTAGTTATAACTGTCAATAACCATATGAGTTCTTTGCGCATGCCTTTATTTAATTCGTTAATCGTTGTTCATCTGCTATGTTTCTGTTTTACAAGGTGTAAAGGACACAAAATGAGACAAAATTTAATTGTTTGAGTGGTATAATGAGCAGTGACTTAACGCCTAATAATGGTAACGACATTGTGATGAAATGTGTTATTGTGTAGGTATTAAGAATAAGAAAAATCGCAATGTTTGAAATAAAAAATATAGTATGATACTGTTATACTAATATTATGTTAAACTTAAACCTTTACTACACCTATAGTGCGTTGTTCATATACCGAAATAAACTCTTTAGGTATCTATCTATCCCTTTATTTTATACAGTGTTTAGTACTGGTTGATATTTTTGGCCAATAAACGTTTTATCATAACTCATCATTATGATAACGTTGAAGTGGAAATACATATTTTACTCGTATAACTCAAAACATTTGCTTCTTGATAACATGGTTTAACGCTATTTCTCCTCAAGTTTGCAGTCCATATCTGGGCCATAATTCCACTTATTTGACATTACGACACTACAATCCAATTACGAATTTGGTATTTGGGTACAACTTGAATGATAATGGTTTAAAATGGTAATTGTAGAATAATAATAAATATCCACTGACATCCACACAGCGCCATCTAGCCCCAAAGAAGAAGTATGGTTATTAAACAACGGATAGTACTAATGTTTTTTTTTGTAAATACATAGAAAACACTCACACTAATACAAACAAACATGTTTATTCACACAAATGTTTGTAATGTACCTAATGGGGATTGAACCCAGAGCCATTGTTGTAATAGTCGACGTTTCGACCATTACACAAGTTTAGAGTTTGTGTAAAAGATCTAAAATCTGTCATCTCAAGTGACGGGCGCAGTGTTGACAAAGAAACATTGCATATATATAGTTGAGAGCGTTGGTGGCTCACTCAGCCCCTATTTGCGTAACCGGCGTGTGCCGGGCCTTTTCTCCCCAAACATATGTAAGGATACCAAGCAACCCTCCCGCAACGCCCTAAGCTTTAGACTCGTCTTAATTTTTAGGACTGAGAGTCATCTGCGCTCGCCACGCGCCCGGTGAAGCTGTAAAAGCCATCAAAACAGCAGTAGTTTTAAAAACAAAAAAAATGTTGTGGACTATCGCCTTCCAATCTGTAGGCGCAGATTCAAATCACGCCACGTACCAACGTCTTTTCCAATGTTTGAAATTATATGTACGTTTATCCGACGCTCTTACGGTGAAGGAAAACATCGCGAGGAGACCTGCGCACGCCTGCGAAGAGATCGATGGTTGCGTGTGAAACCGGCCAATCCGCATTGGCCCACGAGGACGACTAAGGTCTATACACATATATATTTCCTTTAACAATGATCCATCGTTCATGCCATTCATGGAGAACTGGTTTACTTCGTAACATTAAAAAAAAAAAATATTACAGTGACCTCCGCCATGGTGACCCTGAAGGAGGAGGCCTTTGGCACATTCAAAGACGAGCCTGTCAAAAAGTTCACATGGTCAAACCACAATGGTATCTCCGTGTCGGTGTTATCTTATGGAGTCACCATTCAGTCAATTATGGTAAGTATGAAAAATCACGAGCGTCGGTGTCTTAATGGTGTGGACTGTTGACCTCCTACCGACTAAGTCGAGGGAAAATAAGGTTGTATTTTAAAGTGACCTTTTGTCCCTAATGGTATAGTTACGAAACATGAATGGCGAAATAATGATATCGAGAACTAAATTCTATTATCATATTTTATTTAGTACCCAATACGAGTAAGTATTTCATGAGGTATAAATCCCGCCACGTACCAATGTGTTTTCGAATTTTCGAAAAATATATGTACGTTATCCGATGCTTTTACGGTGAAGGAAAACATTGCGAGGAAACCTGCGCACGCCTGCGAAGAGACTCAAAGATTGTGCGTGAAGTTGTCCAACCAGCACTGGGCCCGCGTAAATGACTATGGCCTAATACCCTATACGGATAGGCTCGTGCCCCTCTGTGGGGACGTTTAATGAGCTGATGATGATGATGACATATAATAATAAAAGTATTTTTTTACTTAAAAAGTAATAATATTCAATGAAATTTGGGATGAAGCGGGTTTATGGCGGTTTGGTGGAGGGTGGAGGGTACGCGCTATGGGGCGTAGGTAGGTACATACCACCGCAGTGCCAGATTTCGTCCCGTGAAACAGGAGTGTTATGCACTTTAGTGTTCGGGACGAGGGCACTGTAGCTAGTGAAATTACCGGGTATACAAGACCTAACATCTGTTGTCTCGGGTGTCGGGCGCAGTGCGGCATTGATGGAGGATAATAACTGTATATCAGTTGTTGGTCTTCTTCAATGCCGCTCTGTCATGGTTAGGCGTAACACTTAGGTACCATCAAGTGAGCATCCTGTACACTTATAATACTCGTATAAAAAAAACCTCCGATCGAACCAGTCCATTTGTGTCACCGAAACGTCATAATTTCAGGTACCAGACAAACACGGGGTGAAAGCAGATGTGGTGTTGGGTTTCGATGACCTGGACGGCTACGTCAAGAGGAACACCCCGTACTTAGGTGCCACAATAGGCAGGTGTGCCAACCGTATTGCGGGAGCGTCCTTCAAAATCGACGGTGTCCGATACCAGCTTGCTAAGAATGTTGGACGCGACCACTTGCATGGGGGTCTCGTGGGTTTTGACAAGGTAATTTATGTTTTATTTGATTGGTAGGCAAACATGTAGACTAGTAACCTGATACATAAATATCCACTGACATAACAACACATTGCGACAAGTTAAGTGTGAAGCGTAATTAAGAGTTACCAAAACATTTTCTCTCTTAACTTATAGCAATTCACTGCTGGACATGAGCCCCCAATTCTGCGCCAGATATCGCGGTCCCCCTCTCTTTTCATCCAGCTTCCATCAGCGACCTTTCAAAAGTCGTCGGTCCATCGGTTCGGGCGGCCTACGCTACGCTTGCTAAGATGCGGTCTTTACTCCAGAACTCGTCTGCTTCAACGGCCATCGGTTCTGTGAAATTGAGAAACGTGACCGGTCCACTGTCACTTTAACTTGCTAATCTAATCTAAATAGGGCTAAATCTAAATAGGGCTTTGCCGGTAACTTTAGTTCTCTTACGGTTAATATCATTTTTAATTTTATCCCTAAGAAAGACCCTAAGCATAGCTAGCTCCAAGCTTCTCGCTCTTGAGGCTATATGGCGTTGAATGTCAGTGGATATTTATTAAACGTTGTGTATTTTCAGGTGAATTGGAACAGTCGAGTGGAGGGCAAAAAAGTGATCTTTACCTATTTGTCCAAAGATGGGGAAGAGGGCTACCCTGGGGACTTACTCACATCAGTCACTATAGAACTTGGTAAAGACAATAGTCTTCATGTGACGTTCCAGGTGAGGAATTTCCTTTAATATAAAACAGGTCATAAGTTAATTACCTTCTTACCCTTCCCCAATACCATCGTCCCATCGTCAGCTCATTAAACGTCCCCACCGAGGGACACGAGCCTACCCCACACCCGTGAGTATACACCCACGTACGGGTAGCATACCCAATATAATGGTAAGCATTGCTTCAATTAGTGATATCTGTCGTGTTTAAATTCATATTTATCTAACACTATGCGAAATTAAAATGTCGTCATTTACTTCATTTACCCTGATAGTCATTGATTGATTATTTCACTTTAAACAATCTATACGTATAAATAAAATTGAAGTGTCTGTTTGTAATATTGAAATAACTTTTTTTTTCTTCATGCATATGAATATATAACAAATATATATGATAATATATAACAAAACATTTTTTTAAATTGCTGTCTGTCTTTCCGTCTGTCTGTTTGTTTCGGGTATTCTCAGAAACGGCTGGTGCGATTTGGACGGGACTTTTTGTGGCAGGTAGCTGAAAAACATAGACTACATTTATTTTAGTAAATACTTTTTACTTAAGAAAATTAAAGCTACGGCGGCCGTGTGTCGCGTGACGATAATCTCATACCGCGGGGAACAGCTAGTTAGTTATTTATATATATAGAAAATTATCATTATATTTCCTTGAATTCTCCTTATGTAAAGTAACTACATAGTAATAAATTAGCATAGTGTTCGTTGGTGTTAACGTTTAACTACCCTTACTTCGAAGGCCACCACGACGAAGAAGACGGTGGTGAACCTAACCAATCACGCGTATTTCAACCTCGCCGGGCACAATGCTGGCGCTGACCAGCTTTACAACCATGTCATCTCGATGAACGCCAACAAGTAAGTGACAACGTTATCACTAAATAGCCGGGTTCTGCAGTCCTCTGCTTAGCTATATAACCATTTAAGCATTAGATGTGGACTATAAGACTCAAATAGGCCGGGCCGGCTTGAACAGAAAACCGTTTAAAAATATATTTTTTTTGTTATAACCTTAGAGTATCAATAGTAGTATAGAGTACGCGCAACGAAGTGAGAACAGTAGGCACGGGTGAGAACAACACGACATTTCTGGCCGCAAGCGCTTGTAGTCGTGATTGAGTGCTAGCAGTGTTCGTTGCTTTGGAGATATTTTTCATTTTTACGCTTTAAAATGGTCGAGTGTGCAATTTGATAATCCAAAAACGATAATAACAAAACACAATTAAAATCCGGTATTACTTTTCATCGGCAAGTCGATTTTCATTCTTATTTTTTAATTATACAAATACGCATCTTGGGTCTCCGCGGGGGTGAAGCAGACGCGAGAGGCGGGCACGCACAGACCTTCCCGCGCACCCCTCCCCCTGTCCGAACCCGTAGTGATGTACGCGACAAACACTAGAGTCGATATTTTTAATATAGGCAAGGAGTACTCAATGTTAATTTACTTGAGTTTTAAAGTTACATAAATGTAATACAACTTTTTTACTAAAAATTTTATGCGCAATTATTTATTGTAAGTATTTTTGTGTTAATATAGTGTTTTATAAAGTTTTTAAATTTTTTTTCTAAGTACTTTCATATATTTTAAATGCAAAGCACGGAATATTGCGATATCACGCATCAACTGCTTTAATATTTTAAAGAATTTTAATATGTACAATGTAATATCCCCATGGCTATACTGCGTGGGAAGGCTTGTTCCCTGCAGTGGACGTAAAAATAATAGGCTAAATGCAGAAATCCATAATTATAATAAATTAATCATGCAAGAAAGATCACATGCATAAGCTATGCTCGTATTATGTAGATTCAGGCTGAATATAATTTATATTTTTCTTTCATAACATAATCGATTATGAAACAATACACCCGTCACCCTGACCAACACGAATTTAAAGTACATTGAATGTAAAGTGATAAATATTTATTGAAATAATGGTGGGCAAGTGCGCTTGCTCTTATTATTACAGATATTACTATTTTTAATACTTTTTTAATGCTATTTTTATTTTATTAATACTCGAAGGGTTAAAAGCAAATAATTAGCCACATACACAATGTTAAGTATCATATTATTATGCCATTCAGCTGTATTTATCGACAACTGCGCTTGTGGCGCACAAATGTCCAACCCTATTGTCATGTATCTATCAAATAGTATAGTGTGTTTTTTTACCCGTGGAGTAATTTGACATTTCCAGTGTTGCACAGTTCTGACGTTCAGTCAGAACTGTGCAACACTGGAATAGTATGTACTTCAATCGGTAAATTAGAGATTAACGATTTATTTTATGATGTGATTATTGATATCAATTCCTGATTTATAAATGATTTCCACATATTTCTTATGAAAATTTAGGTCAATATGTGACAAAAAAATTGGGTGACCAGTATTGACATGTCACGTTGCAAATCTTGTGAGGAACAAAGGTGTAATTTAAGTAACCTTTCGTATTAATATTTATCGTTACAAAAAGGTAATGTTTATTTCTTCATTTACGTACTAGTGCCCCAAAAACGAAAATAGGTACTTAGACTAATTTAATTTAAAATTAAATAAACTTAAAATAAAATATAATGTTTTAATTTTAACAATATTTACATTTCTAATTATTGATTATATTTTTATTGTAAAAAATTGCTTGTGCAAATATTTTTTTAGTCCAATTTTATGATATCCGTACTAATATTATAAATGTGAAAGTAACGCTGTCTGTCTGTTTGTTACGCTGAACGGATTTCATTGAAATTTGGTATGGTGATAGATAGTAACCAAGAATAGGTTTTACGTTACATTTTATTTAAAACCCCCCACTTCTCTTAAATGAGTGTCGGAAGTTTGTATGGAACGTTCTGCAATTTTTGAAGTAGAACGCTAAAATTTTGTATGTGGATTATTTGTCATAAAAGATAAATACAACATTTTTTCCAAAATACTCCCCCAAAGCCTTCAAAAAGGGGTGGAAATAATATATGCGACTTTTTGGAGTTTTAAAGGTAGGAAGCTAAAAAATGCTATGCGCACTATTTGTCACAAACGATAAATCTTGCATATTGCGTTGTGCCCAAAAGCCTTAAAAGAGGGGGGAGATTTATACAGAACTTTTCGAAATTTTCAAATTTAGGTGCTCAACTGAAAGACGTATGATTTCGTGTACAAATAAAATATTGCAGATTTTTTTGAAAAACAACCCCAAACTTTTAAAAGTGGGGAAGGGGGGATATTATACCGGAAATTTCTCAGTTTTCAAAGGTAGGTTAAAGATTCATATGCAGTAAATCTCATGAAAATAATACAGAATCTTTTTTTTTTCACAAATCCACCCCCAATCTTAAAAGTATGAGGAGTCTTAAAAGATGAATTTTCGCAGTTTTTAGGTAGGAATCAAAAAATTGGTATACAGACCACTTTTCATCAACAAAAATATGCGGCATCATTTGCATTTTCACAAGTTTACCTAAAGCCTTAAAAATGGGGTGACAATTTTAAATAGGACTTTTCGTAGTATTCAAGGTAGGAAGCTAAAAATTGGCATGCAGACTTTTTCCCTTCGACAAAAAATTGATATAAATACTAATATTATCATCATCATAACATCGGAATAGAAAGAAGCCTTTGTGAGAAAGGCTCTTGACTATCTCTGTACTAAATTTGATCAAAATTGGTTCAGAAGTTAAGGCGTAAAATACTCGCCTTTATAATATTAAGAAGAAGGGATTACTACGTAAGTATATTAAAATAAAACCTACCGAAACCGGTTTTGCGTAAAGCACTATTAAATTTAAGCTGGTATCATTAATTTAGAGTTTGAAATTAGGGATTGTCAAATTACTCCACGGGTATAAAAAACAGACTATAGCTATAGTTCTCCTGCCTACGCTGTGCATTGAGTATCTGGTACGATATGCGCGCTCTATACCTAGTCATATATACTCTAAGGTTATAACTATAGTGTACAGGACGGTCTGGACGCTCACCTGATGGTAAGTGATACGCCAGACCATGACAGAGCGGCATCAAAGGAGAGCAACAACTGATAGACAGTTATTATTCTCCATCAATGCCGCACTGCGCCGTCACCCGAGACAACAGATGTTAGGTCTCTTATACCCGGTAATTTCACTAGTGTTGTATTTTGCCTTTATGAGTTCTGAAAACCAACCACAATTGGTACTTTGGTTGTGGTTAACTTAGTCATTGAAGTAGTATAACTATATATCATATATAATATATTATTTATAGTATATAGTATATATATATATATATAATATATATATATATATATATATATATATATATTAATATACATATACACATGAAATAAAATCTCGCCGACTTTGGTCGAAACCATCTATCCCCAATTTATTGAGGAGGTTTTTTAAACACATGTACTCATCATCATCATCATCAGCTCATTAAACGTCCCACCGAGGGGCACGAGCCTACCCGTATAGGGTGATTAGGCCTTAGTCGTCCACGCAAGCCCAGTGCGGATTGGACACTTCACACAATCTCTTCGCAGGCGTGCATGAAGGTTTCCTCACGAAGGTTTCCTTCACCGTACGAGCGTCGGATAACGTACATATATTTTTCGAAAATTCGAAAATACATTGGTACGTGTCGGGATTTAAACCTCAGCCCTCCCGGTAGGAAGGCGACAGTCCACACCACTGAGCCACTGACGCTCTCATGCACTTAAACACCCATAAAAACAGACATGTTCATGCACACACGTGTTTGTACTGCTCGGGTATCAACTCCGAACCCTTGGTGTAATAGACTCATTAACCTGTGGTGGTCATCTATCCCTATGACAAAGTCGTTTGTTATACTTCAATTTCTGTTTAGTTTCTGTCGTATATGTCGGTAGGCGCGTGGCTGCGACCCCGCCATGTTGCCAACGTAATAAACGAGTGCAAATAGCAAGCAGGCGTTTCACTCGTGTCCCTACGCAAATCCAACGGTTTCAGAACGTGAATGATATTATGAATTTGGTTCTTAGAATCACAGAGACGGACTCGAACTCTATACTACGGGGAAGTTCCTGGATGTGGGGGCACACCGTTCGACCTGCGAACCCCTCGACGCATCGGTGACGTCATCCACGAGAAGGACAATTTATTCGACGACAACTTCTGTATCGCAACTTACGGGTTAGCGTAAGTGTGGAAAGTTTTCGATCGTTACCTATACAGGGTGTATTTGAATCATTGTCATCTATTGGACCTATTTTCTACTCATATTATGGAATGTTTTTATGCGACCCTAATACCATTTCGATTTATCCAATGACGTAAATGTATAGATTCAAGAAATGGTCACAAACTAATTGAAAAAAATGTTCCGAATGCAGCGACACACATACATATATTTCGAATGGGCGTAGTTGTTGTGTGTGTGTGTGTTTAGGTAAATGACCTAAACAAAGCTTCTCTTCGGCGGTTCGTTTTTGAGGTCCAATGGGATTAACATAATAATAAATAAATAAATAAATATCACATTGCATTGAGTAATTCAATTTATTATATCTCGTACTACTTAATTTTACGCTTTTGTCTATTTTTGACCCTACAGCCGAAGGGGGGTTATGTATTTCAAGTGTATGCGTGTATGTAGATTTCTATATTTCCTACTGCAGCCTCAATGAGTTGACGGATTTCAACATACGAGGTGTCATTAGATTTGTCTCCCGCCTGCAACACCATGAAAAGTTTATGTTTGCACTATATAGTAGACCTACGTGGAAATCATTAAGAGGCTTATATAAACAATAAACTAACTAGTCTGCCCATCCGTCAGTTGGGCAAAATTTTCATTCATAATGACGTCGCTCGCTACATGTCACAGTGACATTGTAGTATGCTCGTGCTTTTGTGCCCTTTTTAAGGCGTCAAGGAAAAAAATAAAATGAATATTTTTATGTCATAAACATAACATGAATCAACGAATGTGTTAAGCAATGATATAAAAAAAGTATGGATTCGTGATATGTTCACAAAACAATTGAAACAAGTGCTCCGAATGCAGTGACAGCACACATACACATATTTTGAATTTCGAACACATTTACCTAAACAAAAGAGTACAAACTGTACTCTCTTCGGCGGTTCGTTTTTGAGGCCCGGATGACGTATCTACCTTTATATATACAGAATATCATTGGTGTCAAGCGGCTCGGACATTTTTTGGTTGATATTTCTTTGTGATTGTGCAAATAGTTAGTTTATTGAGGCCTTCGTTGAGCAGTAGACATTTTAATTTTAGGTTGTAATTAAAATGATGATTTCAGGAGCTCAGTTTCGTCTCTCGAGTAGTCCATCCAGTGTCTGGACGTTACCTGGAAGTCTACACCAACCAACCAGGAGTACAGCTGTACACCGCCAACTTCCTCCCGTCACCAGACCAGGAGGCTCTGGTGGGCAAATCCCACGTAGGTACCAACGCCATGGAGCTTTCTGCCTAGAGACCCAGAAGTACCCAGATGCTGTCCATCATGAGAACTTTCCGAGCGCATTCCTGTCGCCAGGGGAGGTGTATAATCATAAAGTTGTTTATAAGTTTGGCTCTGGTGTGTCTGCTTAATGTTGTTATTAAGATGTAAATATATTTTTTAATTTGAAAAACTTTGTTTGATTAATTTTTACTATGATAATGACCAAATAAATTAACAATTTATTTTAACCATAATAACTTAATCTTAATATAGTCAAATAGTCTTGTCACTGATGTATTCTGTTGAAAAAAAAGAAACACCCAACTCTTTTACAATATTGTGATGTTTATGTACACTGAACTCAAACATTAAGTTGGGAGCAAAACATTATTTGTGCATTGCATTGCAGCTACACTTTGCAAGATTAATGACATCAATACTCAATCATTTATTGCCAAACCAATTTGTTACATAAAATGTGAGATCTGGTCTCATTTAGGGTCCATAACATTGGTGTTATGGACCCTGCTGGGCACGCAATCAATTAATCTCCAATAGGATAAATTAAACGCAATATTAAAACTGATAACATTTATTTTAACTTCCTTATCAAATTACAATGTCACTTAGGTGGTAATATAAAAAAATGAACTCACTTACAAAACTGTATCATTGCCGCCAAATATAACTTTTGTTTATAATAAGTACTGTATACTTCTTTTACAAAATAATTTAAATTGAAGTTAGTAATTCCAGCTGAATCATATTAATTAGGCACTTGTTTTAATTTCTAGAAGTCTTGAGATATTAAATGGAGTATTTATGAGCTATCTTAGACTTTTACTCCATTATGATTTATCGTTTAAATGACATTACTTTAGACGTGAAAATAATCGCTACCAAGGTTTGTATTATTTTGAAACAACATAAGTAAGTAACTACCATACTAAAACTTAAGAACCTTTGTACACTTAGTTGCAAATAAATAATTGAATTTGAATTTAATCTCCTCATGGGCACAAAGCGCCATCTAGCCCCAATTTAAAGTAATGAGCTTGTACTAAGAGAACTAGGCAACTGATAAACATACTCATATATATAATACAAAGAAACACCCAGACCAACACAGACATGTTCACACAAATGTACTGCCGGGGATCGAACCCGGAACCTTTGGTGTAATAGTCTTCCACCATGACACCACATTGGTCGTCGAATATTAAACTTTGTTATTTCTATCAAGAACCCTCAGTGTTAGAGTTACCATTTGATTCGCCATTTTGGTTATCCCCCCATCGAAGGTTAAGGCTCTTCTTGAAGCCGTCGTCCAGCGGTGGGATGAGCGATCGTGGGAGTAAGAACGTGGACAAGTTGAACAAATCCAGGAACACCTTGTACCGGTCGCTGGGGAAGAAATTAGAATTTGAAATTATCACAGCAAATAGTGTTATTTCCGAAATCCGAATGTCGCAAGTTCTTTTTCAAGCATAAGTATGTAGATTTCCATGTTCATCACTGCAGCTCAACGGATTGACGGATTTTAACATATGTGGTGTCGTTACATTTGATATGACACGCAATTTTATGAATGCAAGTGCAAGATACTGCTCAAAGTTTGGCTAGCACCTAAAATGGGACGATGAGATTGAGATCCTTTTGAAATAACGTTAACATACACGCACACTCAGTACGCCCGCACGCACACACACCCGCACACACGCACGCATACACACACACACACACACACAATGTTGAATATAGGTTACTAGTAATTTAAGGTTAAAAATCATGTCTATTTCTACTAACTGTTTAATTTCATGTTTGTAATTGTTATTTTTATTGCTGTTATTTTAAGCCACTATCAAAATTATGTAAGGAAGAGCAGTGTGTCCTGAATATACATATTTTGCGTAAAAGTCACAGGTTTAACACTGCTTAACATTTGTTAAAATCAATAAATATATTTATTATATTTTTTTATCATTATATAGTACGTGTATTTAAAAAAACTATTTTAAAAATACCTGAGGGTTGATCGTAGGTACTGGTAACCTGAAGAGCCACCCGTGCCGAGTTGATGGGAACCAATCATGCGCTGTACCATGATGACGTGGTTATCTAAAAAAAAACAGCTTCTTAAGTGCCTAAAATAAAAGCATTTCCCTTTTTCTCAAAGGTTGAAAAATCCTTCCTCCGTTGTTGCGGGATTCCCCCGTTGAAGCCATTCTCTAAAACTCATTTTAAAAACTACTCACGGGCCTCCAAGGTACGTCAGTCCACATCTCCAGTGTTTGTATTAGCCGGGGTATTACTATGTTTATGTATCTTCACATTTACAAAAAAAGGAAATGTTTGTTATGCTTATCGATTTCCGTAGAAGTAAGTCGCTTAATTTAAGGCTAGATCATGAGCTAAATGTCTTTAGTACAGCCATCGTAAAGTCCATGGACGTATAAAAAATACGGACGGATTGTCATTAATGTAAAAATAATTTCCTGATATTTTTGGTGTAATAACACCATGCTGAGTACATGCCTTTTCGGTCCCTTATTTCATCTTTTTTACTGTTATATTAAGTTATAGAATTTGATTGTATTTGTAAATTTGGTGCACCGAATAAACAATTTTCTTTCTTTCTTTCTTAATCATTTTAATGTTTTAAACTAGAAATATGTAATAGAATTGTACATTTAACTACGAACATTTATTTCTGTTTTATTTCCTTTTTTTACTTCGGTTGTTGCACCATTTAACTACGCAAGGCATGTTTTTTCAGTTTTTTTTTCTTGGCTCTGTTGACATTTGTAAGCCAAATGTCTTAATTTTCCATACAAAACTGGTCGAATTTTGATACACTTGTCAGTGAAACTTCGTCCGCATTTTTTATACGTCCATAGTGAAATGTCATCATCAGGTCATTAAACGTCCCCACCGAGCAGCACGAGCCAACCCGTAAAGGGTGTATAGGCCTTAGTCGTCCACGCGGGCCTAGTGCGGATTGACCGACTTCACACACAACCTTTGAATCTCTTCGCAGGCGTGCGCAGGTTTCCGCACGATGTTTTCCTTCACCGTAAGAGCGTTGGATAAACGTACATATAATTTCGAAATGAAATCACATTGGTACGTGGCGGAATTTAAACCTGCGCTCTCCCGGTAGGAAGGCAACAGTCCACACATTGAGCACCGACGTGAAGCATCTCTCTTCAACCTATCTCAGTCCACTGCTGGACATAGGTCTCCCATTTTGCGCCAGATAATCTGGTTGGCGTTGCTCATGGGGGTAAATGCCGAAGTGACCACGCTGGGCAGGCGGGTTGGTGACCGCAGTGTGACCAGTACGCAGGATGGCGCTGCTGCCCACCATCCGGTATAAGACCTCTCAGTCGGCTCCTACGACACCCTCTTGAGGAGTAGGGGTGGGGACACATGTATTCTATTTTGCCGTCCACACGGCAGAATAGAATGTATGAAGTGGTAATACCAATGGAATCCACCGATACTGGTATACTCACATCGCCACTTGGTGATTAACTGTCGATGTCCATAAGCAGGGTAAGCAGCTGGTGGGTTGCGAGAATCGGGGCTCATCTCTGTAGATTGTGATCATGATGGCGCCTTGCAGGGCTTTGTGGACAGCCTGCAATATTAAGGTGCATTTCACTATCATCCTATAACGTCCCACAGTAGGGACAAGGCTTACAAGGCTTACTAAAAGACGGCAAGACCCAAATTCATGCCTTTAAATCTTATTAAATCGTCATGTTCATTAATTGATCTTACTCATATTGGGAAAAACATAAGAATTAAAAAATCATATCAAGTTACCATTTATTTGGAATATGAATACATTACACAATATTAAGCTACGCTAAGGCAACGGCGGATCCAGGGAGAGGGTCATGGGGGTCATGACCCCCTGAGCTACTTTTAAGTACTTATAACGTACATTAACAAAATACTTATAAGTTCTTAACTTGACTACTATATGTGACCCTCCTGGCGCCTAACCTGGATCGCCTTGCGCTAAGGCATGAATTTGGGTATTTAAAGAAAATAATTTAAAAGTCATATCTCAACTACCGTGAAACTTAAGACATTGTGTCTCGGGAGAAAAGTGGCGTAAGATCCCCCCCCCCACCCCAACTTCTCAAAACCCTGTCGGCCTTTGCGCCTACACCTGCAGGTAGGTATGTTTATCCGTTGTTTATTAGTACCCGTCGAGATAGCGGCTTAATGCTTAGTCTGGTCTGTGGTGCTGTATGAAAGAAATGTCGTATAAGTTATTCGTCTTAATTTAAACCCTGGACTAGCATGTTACCTCCTTTCTCGCGGGATCTATGCGCGTGACACCAGCATCAAAAGTAGAGCGGTACACCTCGCGCCTGTTAGCTGCGTCTTGAAGCCGGTGGCGGCGATAGACTCGTTAGGCTCACGCTGAAAAGAAAACACTCGCTTAATTGAGCATTATTTATCCCCTATTTATACACTTAGGAGTAGATTTTATCAAAATCCTTTGTTAAGGGATGCCTACGTCATAGCAGCTTCATGATTGCAAAGCCTCAGCCCCATCGGTTGAAAAATTGACAAAGTTTCATACAACCTTTCATAGGGTAGACTTTATCAAAATCCTTTCGTAGCGTGATGTCTACGTCAAACATTCTATCTGTATGCCAAATTCAGCCCAATCCGTCCAGTGGTTTGGCTGTGCGTTGATAGATCACAATGTCAGTCAGTTACCTTTGTGTTATATATTTAAAAGTCTTTGAGCAATGCGTCCTACTACTAACAGCTGAGACATGGACACACTGGACTGACGCGGGATTGGTTCACAGTTCAAAGTCACACAACGGGCAATGGAGCGAGCTATGCTCGGGTCTATTCTAAGAATAAAATCAGAAACGATTTTATCCGCAAGAGAACTGAAGTACCGATATAACTGAATCAGCAAGTTGAAGTTGCAGTGGGCCGGTCACGTATGTCGCAGAATCGATGGCCGTTGGAGCAGACGAGATGTGGAGTGGAGACCGCGTCTCGGCAAGCGTAGCGTAGGACGCCTGGACCGAGGGACCGACGACTTGCGAAAGGTCGCTAGTGGAGGCTGGGTGAGAAAAGCGGAGGACCGATTATCTGGCGCAAGATGGGGAAAACCTATGTTCAGCAGTGGTTAGGATGCAGAGAAGAGAGATTCCCGTTATGTAACAATTTTCATCTAAAATAAATCACCGAATATTGGACGGTCAGCCGTATATACAGGTTAGGTATACAGGTTCTTACGTTTGCGATTTCGATGTCTTCCGCTATGGTTTTGTTGACAGCAGCTTCGAACTTGCCCCAGAAATTGAATCCGTGTGCGTTGAGACCTGGGGTTCGTTCTAACCACCGCTCAATGAGTGCCAGCAGTGCTGGTTCCTGTTCTGACCTGGGTAAAGTGAAAAAAAAAGATGAAGACAAATACCACTGAATCTCTTTGAGCGGAGCGGAGAATTAAGTTACAAAGGAAACAATTAGGTATTATTATTTTAAATTTAAAATGAGCGTCGGTGGCTCAATGGTGTGGAGTGTCGCCTTTCTACCGGGAGGGCTGTGGTTCAAATCCCGACACGTACCAATGTGTTTTCGAATTTTCGAAAATATATGTACGTTATCCGACGCTCTTACGGTGAAGGAAAACATCGTGAGGAAACCTTCATGCACGCCTGCGAAGAGATTCGAAGGTTGCGTGTGAAGTCGTTCAATCCGCACTGGGCTCGCGTGGACGACTAAGGCCTAATCACCCTATACGGGTAGGCTCGTGCCCCTCGGTGGGGACGTTTAATGAGCTGATGATGATGATGATTTTAAATTTGAATAGGTGGTAGACTCGATACTAAGTCGTCTCGGTGGTTGCCACCGCAAGGCCAGATGTCGTTCCGTGAAACGGGAGTGTTTGTACTTTTCTGTTTCGGAATGAGCGCACTGTAACTAGTGAAATTAGCGGTTATAAAAGACCTAACATCTGTTGTTCTGGTGTCGGGCGCAGTGTGGCATTAAAGGAGAATAATAATATTGTGTCTATCAGTTGGTGGCCTTTTTCAATGACGCTCTGTCATGGTCAGGCGTATTACTTACTATCAGGTGAGCGTCTTGACCTGTACACATAATATAAAAGAAATTCTTTTTTGACTTCTTTTCCAATTTTTGCTCTGCATTACGAATAGGAATGCGGTGTATGCCTGTTATTAGTACATTTACTTGAATAATAGCAGATATTAGTTATGTTCGTTAGTTAAGTCCGAAAAGAAAAATGATTTCGTGTTTTGGAGGTCACGTTAAGCCGTCAGTGTCGAATAATGTACAGTCCATATTCGAGTAACCGGCGAGTTCCGGGCCGCTTTTCTCCCCTATCATATGTTAGGCTACCAAGCCTGATGACTGATTAAAGACTGATGATAATAATCTGAAGAAGCATTTTAATATTTAGGTACGTACTTTTGCAAAATTTCCATTGCTGCTGGGTCGTCACCAAAAACCGTCTGATAATTCTGGTTGTATTTAACGCGGAGTGCTTGCTTCAAACCCAACTGGAATATAATATTATTAAAATTTACTGAAGCAACGTCTGTTACTGTTTCCTTACTATTTATAAGTAGGTATATTTAACAAAAGGTATATGTAAAAAATTAGGTACGTTCATCAATAGAATTGATTGGTAATAATTGTTTTGAGAGATTTTTGGCAAAATATCTGTCATATTCATTTTACATATTATTCATTATACAACTTAGTCATTGTTGATTTTATTTACTTTAAATTTGGCATGGAGAAACATTGCACAAATATGTATTACATTTTTTATTATGACAAAATTCATCGATTTATATCGGAGTGCAATATGTGTGATATAATAAAATAAATAAAGTGCTTCCTCGAGAACCAAGACCGAGAAACTGTCGTCATTACAGTTAAACAAAAATGGCGGCAAATTAAACAATGTTAAAATAATGCTCATCTCAAACAAAAGAAATTCACAAATAAAATAATGCACTAAATGTAACTAACACCTGCACTAACACACATACAGTGTAATGTAAGGTCTAACAAATTAATGAAACATCGTCTCCCTTTTAAAGTAAAAAAAAAACAAATTCGCACATACCTTATTTTCGAGTAACCTGAACTGTAGACTCTGGAAGCCAGATGCAGGCCTCAAGTAATGTCTGAAGTCCATAAAGTCCAGAGGCGTCATCGTCTCCAAAATCATAACTTGATCCACCAGCAGCTGCAAAAGAAAGTTTTATTTATAAAAGCTTCAAACAACCGTTCGCCAGCTATTATAACACTGACAGTTAATTCATCATTATCAGCTCATTAAACGTCCCCACCTAGGGGCACGAGCCTACCCGTATAGGGTGATTAGGCCTTAGTCGTCCACGCGGGCCCAGTGCGGGTTGGACGACTTCACGAACAACCTTTGAATTTCTTCGCAGGCGTGCGCAGGTTTCCTCACGATGTTTTCCTTCACCGTAAGAGCGTCGGATAACGTAAATATATTCCTTCGAAATTTCGAAAAAAACATTGGTCCGTGGCGGGATTTAAACCTCAGCCATTCCTGTAGGAGGGCAACAGTCCACACCATTGAGCCACCGACGCCAACAGTTACAGACGTGACAGTTAATTGGCACTGGCGAATGAATTGTCGGATTAATAAAAATCTGACCGACCCCGGTGGTAGTGTTTCTAAGTTTCTCTTTTCACTTGCCAGGTACAGGTGCAGCTTGCAGGTGAGCGTCCTGACCGTATACATAAAAAAACACTTAAAGTGACCCTTACCTCGTAGGATTCGAACCCATGATCCAGATTAAGCAGAGATAATTGGCTGAGCGAGCCTTAAGAGGTACCTATATTATCGTCTGACCCAACAAACGGGGAATAAATGCATAGTCTGCGTTACGCAGTGCTTTTCATGGGATAAGAATTAATTTTTTTTTATTAAAATTTCAAAATTATTCAAATAAATATATAAAGACACTTTTAAATAACATAAATAATATAAATAAATATAAATATCCACTGACATTCACACAGCGCCATCTAGCCCCAAGTTAAGCGTGAAGCCTGTATTATGGGTACTAAACAACGGATAAACATACTTATATATTTTTTTTTGTAAATATATACATATTATACATAGAAAACACCTAGACCATTACAAACAGACATGTTCATGCACACAAATGTTTGTACTGCCCGGGGATCGAACCCGGAACCCTTGGTGTTGCAGTCGTCCTCTCAACCGCGACACCAAATGGGTCGTCAAACATACACATTTTAAAATAATAAAGGTATAAAAGAACTAGAAGAAATTTACTAGGTGGTAGATTTGGTTCTGAGCCGTCTAGATAGGAACCACCGTAGTGCCAGATCGCACCGTGATAAAGAAGTGCACTCGCACTATATAGATAGTCAAGCACTTCTATGTTTCGGGATGAGGGCACTATAGCCAGTGAAATTAGCGGGTATAAGAGACCTAACATCTCGGGTGACGGGCGCAGGCGGCATGGAAAATAACTTTCTATCAGTTGTTGGTCTCATACAATGCCGTCATGGTCAGGGCGTACTTACCATCAGGTAAGCGTTCTGACCGTAACATAAGATAAATGAATCTATCGGTTCGGAATCTCACTCTGACTTCAGCAAGAAATTCGTGAATTTTATTTTCAATAATACATTACAAATTTATACTTTCTCTACAAAATAACAAATATATATATTTTGTAATACCTTCAACCTATCGCAATCAACAGCTGGACATAGCTCTCCCCCATTCTGCGCCAGATATTTCGGAAGCTTATAGTCAATTTTCATTTAAGATGTAAACAATGATGTGAAAAGTATAGATTCGTGATATTCTCATAAAACAACCGAAAAAAAAAAGTTTTTAGAATGCAGCGACAGCACACATACACATATTTCGAATTAGCGTACATTAACCTAAACAAAGAGCCTACAACTGTACTCTCGTCGGCGGTCGTTTTTGAGGCACGGGTGGCGTATATATATATATATATATAAATAAATAAATAAATATCTACTGACAATCACACAGCGCCATCTAGCCCCAAGTTAAGCGTTAAGCCTGTATTATGGGTACAAACAACGGCATAAAATACATGTATACATTTTTTTTTTGTAAATACATACATTATATATATATACAGAATATCATTGGATATAAACAACATAGGCATTGTTTTCGACATGGTGGATAAAGTGCGTAGGGTATCGCGTCACTGGATACCGTCGGTTATCTAGGCCCGGCCCATGTCGGAGGTCACGGTTACATCTTTATCAGCGCGTTGACGACTTCAATAACAGATATGTAAACATTTGGATTGTCGTCGACAAGTAACGCGTGCTATGGTAGTATATTATCATCTTCATCATCATCAGCTCATTAAGCGTCCCCACCGAGGGGCACGAGCCTACCCGTATAGGGTGATTAGGCCTTAGTCGTCCACGCGGCCAGTGCGGATTGGACGACTTCACACACAACCTTCGAATCTCTTCGCAGGCACGTGAAGGTTTCCTCACGATGTTTTCCTTCACCGTAAGAGCGTCGGATCATTATCATCTTGGATCAACAAAAACTAATAATATGCACAATCACGGAGAAACGTCAACCAAAAAATGTCCGAGCCCCATGACACATACGTGTAGTTATTGTTATATTTAGACCGTAAAATTATTTACCTAAATTTTGACCTTAACGTGTCATAGATAGAGTACAAAATCAAAAGTACAAGCACAATACTATGTCATTATGACATGTAGCGAGCGACGCGATTATGAATGAAAATTCTTCGTTGGGCAAACTTTTGCCGCGGACACTTTTTGAGTGTAATTGGTATCTAGTTAAATAAATATAAATATTCACTGACATTCACACAGCGCCATCTAGCGTGAATCCTGTATTATGGGTACTAAACAACGGATAAACATTTTTTTGTAAATACATACATATTATACATAGAAAACACCCAGACCATTACAAACAGACATGTTCATGCACACAAATGTTTGTACTGCCCGGGGATCGAACCCGGAACCCTTGGTGTTGCAGTCGACGTCTCAACCGCAACACCAAATGGGTCGTCAAATCTATACTAATATATAAAGCTGAAAAGTTTGTTTGTTTGTTTGAACGCGTTAATCTCAGGAACTACTAGTTCGATTTGAAAAATTCTGTCAGTGTTAGATAGTTTATTAATCGAGGAAGGCTATAGGTTATATATATCATCACGCTACAAGCAATAGAAGCGGGGCAGCAATGAAGAATGTTTCAAAATATTTTTTCATACTTGAGCTTCCGCTGCGTACGCTGAGTAAACGGTTAAAGTTTCACAAAAGTCATATATGAGAGTATTGTTCTCCTTTTAAAGGTCTACAAAAAAGTTCCGACAGCATATGTCGATCTTTTAAGGTTAGCTCACTATAACAATTTTTTGCTAAAAAAATTTTCTGAAATTGACCCCGAAACCTTTAAAGTTGGAGGGGGGGAATCCTATGTATAATATTTTTTTCTGAAATGAACTCCAAAACCTTTAAAGTTGGGCGGAGGATTCCTATGATATATATATCTTATTATCCAAATAATTAATTTAAATGAAGTGGCACCGTGTTATCCGAATTTAATGCGAGCGAAGCCGCGGGCAAAAGCTAGTATATTATATATATTGACATTAAATTTTGTTTGACTAAAATTTCTTGGAACAAAATCAACGTTGTACTACATTTTCTTCATAAGTTAATACGTGTAAACTGTTTTAGAGGCTTTCGCAACAAGCAATCTAGGCCTCTGCAAAGTCAACCGACTCGTTCTTACCTTCAAAATAAGCACAACTCTGTTAAGCCTCTTGATGATTTCCATTGTATGGCTCTCATCGAGTCCCTCGACGTCCAGCAGCGACCGCACCGAGTCCACTTCGAAGATGATCTGCTTGAACCATAACTCGTAAGCTGGAAATAATATTCTAGTATTTTACAAATGTTGAACGGTGGTCTCTCAAGGATAAAATCAGAACAGATGTATTCGTGAGTGAACTAAAGTTACGATATCTTCCAGTTTAATAAGTTGAAGAGGCAGTGGCTGTTCACGTATGTTAGGGTCGGATTGTGAATTTGTGGGGCCCTGGGCTCCTTTGCAACTGAAATGCTTTATATAAATATTACTTACTTAAATCTACGCAAGTATTATATTTGTACAAAAGACGACCCTATTGCTGAAAGTAGCATCTCTTCCTGGTATCCTTTGGGTGAGAGCGAAACCAAAGCTCCTAGTGTGTTAAACGGGATCTGGGGGGCCCTTGTAATCACGGGCCTGGGCTGCAGCCCAAACGGTAAAAAAAGTCCTGTGCTCTTGTTCTTGTCCAGATTGTGAAAACGTTCCGCGGCGAATAAAGAAGTAGTAATAACAAAAACAACTAACAAGCGAAAAGGAATAAGGTCCTGTGGTTTTACCTTGATGTGTCACAATGAACAGGTGCTCGTCGTGTACTGGCTTGGCAGACTCCGCGCTGAGCATCCGCTGCGCGTTGAGGAGTTTATCCAGCATAAGATACTCCCCGTACAGCATCCCCGCGTCGTTGTCCAAGTGCTCGCCATCTTGACCTATCTCGTCTATCGCTGATCTGATGGCAAAAATATATTATTGATCTGATAGATACTGCTACGGGGTTCGCGCAGGCGGTTGCGTTCTCTTTTGCACCCGGTGCACACGGAAGATCAGTGTCGCGGTGCCTCGCGACTAATAAATACCTTTTAAATAAACTTTCTTATCAGTGTGCTATTAAAATTAGCACACTGATAAGAAAGTTTACATTCGCAAAGCACTTCCGTAAGAAAATGACCACATAAATCAAATTGTATGTACGAACTACCACGTAGTATTGGTTTTTTTGCCTATAGATTTTATACCTAATGTTTTTTATATCATAAGTCAGCGAACGAGCAGGTGGTTCACCTGATGTTATGTGATACCTTCACTCATGGACACTCGCCAGTCCGATGGGAAAATAGTGCGTTGCCGACCATTAATAAATCTAGACCAAATGTTTGTTTGATATCTGGCTTGCTTAGTATGTATGTATAATTTTAATCGTAATATGAATTCATCATCATAATCATATCACGTCCCACTGCAGGGACAGGCCTGTCCACCAGGCGGGCCCAATGCCAATAGGAGTTTCTATTGTGTCTGTAACCCTAAAGTGCTGAATGGAACCATCTCGTTTGCCCAGACAAATATTGTTCGGAGTTATCGCTGATGCGAGAAGAACTGTTGGGCGGCCCCTTTACCGCTTTAAAGACTGTGTCAAGCGCAATATGAGCTGGGAAGAACTGGCCGAAGACAGATCAAAGTAGAGAAAATCTCTTAAGGACGGGCAGAAATGCCACGATCAAGGTTGGTTCGGGATGATGGCAAATAAAAGTACAAAGACACAACAATGCTCAAAATTTCTTTACTGTCCTGATTGTGTGACGTCATTAATCATTCCGTCAGAATATCGGCGCTATTGCGACGCTATATTTATAGCGTCGCAATGGCTTAAGCTGAGGCAGAACCCTTTGACCTTTTTAGTGTTTATAGTTTTATTTAAAAAAATAAGTGCGTAATAATATGAAATGTTTTTTCTGGACTGTGTATTTTCAATTTTAAAGGTCAATAAATAGTTTTTCTTTCTTTCTTCTTCTTTCAAAAAACATCTGAAACGCCTCACATTCGCGCCAAATGTGGTCGTATGTGTCGTTCCCGAATCGGCTTTTATAGTCACGAAAAAAGATGTCTTTCCTAGACAATGTTTAAATCGTCTGCAACAGACGTAAAAGCCAATACATATAATCCTGTAGGTTCGAACGATAACCATCCCAAAACAGTATTTTTTTTCTATACACTCATTCGTAGCCTTGACTTTAGTTGAAAAAATAAACATGTTCGCACGCCATCGATCTCAGTTCATTCGAAGCCAAATAATTAACTGGACCGACATCCAACAACCTGAATGGTCAGTCGTGTAAAAAGCTGTCTTACTTAACATGGTGGCTTGACGGAGTGGTTATAATTACTCAGGGTTCCGTATAAAGATTGACGACCCATGTGGTGTAATGGTTGACAAGTCTGCTAATTACATCAAGGGCATCGTGTGCAATGTATGGATATTTTCGATATATAATGTATGTGTAATATTTAATTATTTTAGGTTATCATATCAGTTACTTAGTGCATTAGATAAGCAATAAACTAACTAGCATAATTCCAGACTAAAGTGTCCGCTCCAAAAGTCCGCCTATCGCGTCAGTTGGGCATAATTTTCATTCATAATCACATAGTATGCTCGTGCTTTTGATTTTGTACCCGGTTAATAACGCGTTAAGGTCAACATTTTAATGAATAATTTTATGTCTTTTAACCCGGCGTCATTGTGGTAGGAAACAGTTACATGGACGTTGAGGTGGGTCAATTTTACCCATATATTTAATACATGGTATTTCTATAGTTTATAAGTAAATTTATAAACTGTGTTATTATTTTCGAAAAATTATAATTTAGTAATGCTTTATTAAGTTCCATCTACTTTTATATAACTTACCAAAAGGGTACAAAATTAAGCTCTCTTACGTTTTCATAAAATTCCTATAGAAATAACGTAACTTTTCGGTTATTTTTGACACTTTAACCCGCATAGCTCGCAGCGCAGTTGCTATCGAATTGATTTCTCTTCGAAAATTTAGAGCATAGTATTGGTGACAGCTACTGAGCAGAAGAGCAACGTCTCGCGCGTACTTTAAAAAATATTAGAAATTCTAAACTAAGCGGGTCATTTTGACCCAACCTCAATGACGCCGGGTTAATATACCAATAAGTCAACGTATGTGTCAAGCGGCTTGGTCATTTTTTGGTTTGTATTTCTTCGTGATTGTGCATGTAGTTAGTTTATCTAAGTTTAGTGTTGAGCTCTGAGCTTTTAATATGAATAGGGCCGTGTAAAGGACTCGATAATTATTAATAATTTAATTAGTTAGATATTTTATATTAAATCTGCCTGAATACCTAGACACTAATCCAACTTGAATGTTCTGTTTTGTGATGATGTGTAGGTAAGGAAAAGGGTAAATGAAAATATGTTATATTATTTCCTAATGCCGGGAACAGCAAAAAATTAAATACCTAGAACAGCAAAACAGAAAGAGATTTCCATAGCAAGAAAATTATGAACAATAATTATAGGATGTAAACTTAGGGTTAATTAATAATTCAATAAAATTTGCGATCCCTAAAACAGTTCAAATCGTTCAATAAGTCATTTAATTATGTTAATTATATTTTAGCTATATGCCGGGGTTATTGAACTATTTAGTCTCGTCTGTAGTTCTTAATTAGAACTACAGTTACTTATCTATTTTTGGAAGATATCTTTGTAGGCAGTTACTTCGCAATAAGTCATTAGCTTCTTGCAATTTTTTTATATAAATCGAGTGCCAGTAACATGTGCCTAGCTTTTAAGCTCACTTTTTTAGCTCGTCATCGGGCTCTTTTTATAATTGTTCAATGAATTCCAAAGGAAAGACGGTAGTCTTATCAGTAGCTTTATTTTGATAAAAATGTTAGTGATACAATTTTGCGATTATTCAATTCGGTTACTGAACTTTGCAATATGAAAGCAATTATGGACCCGTAGATAAATAATAAATATAGGTACGATAAGATTAACATTTTGGAATTCGTTATGCAAATAACTAGAAATCGTGTAGACGGTAGAACGTACATATTTGTAATATATAAAGCGGAGTTAAAATTAAAACATGTTTAAAATCACGTTACGAATTAATCAAAAATCTGGTTTGAAAAAAAATAACTGAGAAATTTCAAGGCCAACTTATGGGGTAACTGCTGAATATCAGAACAATCTATGATTAAAAATATTAATAAATAAAAAGGGAAGGTAGGTAGGTACTTAATCATACCCTAAATAAACTGTTAAGAATTCAAATATATTTTAATATTTAATGAATTACGTTTCTTGCAGTCCAAACCTAGTTAGTAAGTTAGAAACCTACGTAGGTACAGTTAATATAAAAAATAAACTTCACAGTCTTAGCGAGCAGTTTACTTCGGCCGGCTGCACGTTATTTGTGCACTTTAAAATATTTTTAACAATCATGAGTAAAGTTCACACAACCATAACTAACTTTTCAAACACGTGCGTATCAATCATTTTGACTAAAATATCGCAAATTTTAAATAAAATTTTCCGGAAAAAGCACTATTCATAAATAGTAAAAAATAAATCCTTACCTCATAGGGCAAGCCATGTCAGCGCCGTAAAAAAGTAACAGTTTAAAAAAGAAATTAGAAAATCGATTTATATTTTTAAAATTGGAATGCGGTTAAGACTGGCGCACACTTTCGCGCCGCGCAGACACCCGATATGTACTGGACTACTGGCCAATGTGGCTGAGCGAGCGCGGTAGTGTCGATTTCATCATGCTCCCCTTTGATTACAGTGTAATTTAAAACTATGCGAATATTGATTGAAAGGCATGACCGTGCGGCAAATCAACGATATTCATCGTGAGATATATCATCTCATGACGAAATTTTTGTTCACGTTTGTAGAACTATGAATGAAAACACGGGAAGGGCATTAGACCATAACTGAGCTTGTACTCTGTATTGTTATTCTAAATTTAAATTAGTATTTAAAAATTAATTAAATTTATTAACTCTTCAGTCTTTATGAGTAAACTAAAAACGAATCTATTCAAAATAAACATTTTTTTTATAACTACTGAAATTGTTATTCTGTGACACTGTTACAGGATCTAACGTAGGTTAGGTAGGTAGGAGATTACAAGGAACCAATATACAGACAGAGAGACAAACAACATTTTGAATATGTTATTTTGGTGTATTATCACATCAGCTCATTATACGTCCCCACCGAGGGGCACGAGCCTATTCGTATAGGTTGTGCCTTAGTCGTCCACGCGGGCCTAGTGCGGATTGGCCGACTTCACGTACAACCTTTCAATTTCTTCGTAGGTGTGCGCAGGTTTCTTTAAGATGTTCTCTTTCACTGAATTTCATGTTATTACTAACTGTTCCTTAGCGCTATTTCCGCGCGCGGTATAAAATGTCTGGTCGCAGTAAAGCTTAGCCTATGTGTTTAGCCAGGGTGTCAGCTAACTTTTACAACATGTATATACAATGCGCTTTGTAAGGATTTTGTGACGTGAGTAGCACTCTGCGCGATACTTTATATACCTAAAATAAAAAGTTTTTCATAAAATTTAAGTAGGGTAAGGTGGGGTACAGTGTTATAAAAAATACATATATTGGAATATAACGGCAAAATATTGTTTTAATCAGCTAGTTTTTGGTATGAAAATAAACTTTAACAACAAGTCTTTAATTAAAATAGCTGAAATATTAACATTATCAGGAATTACTAAATTTAAATTGAACTTTAAATAAACTAGTCGATTGTAACACTGAGCCCCGTATCTAGGGTACTCTGTTACAGGGTAAGGAGCGCAATGTTACAAAATACAATAATATGAAATTGACCAAAACGAAATCCTACTGGTGCACCATTGAGCATGAATTTTTTTTGGGCGTTCCATTTCATCTCGACAATATACTCTACTGCTATGCACAAAACTAGGACATCGCTTCATAACATCTTATAAATTATAAAAGAATACATTCACATTGTGACGATTGAATGATGTTGCCCGTGTCAAGCTACAAGGTTCTGGTTTTCTTAATGTAAGATCGCTATACCATTTTTTAAACTCAAAGAGCCAATCAATTTCTGCCATATTCTTACCCTGCCAGTTTTTAGGCATCTTCATATTAAAATTAACACAGCCATCTCATAAGCAAGCTTTCGGCATTCAATCGTATCTAGACCATAACACACCTTAGAGCAGTTCACTTAATACTGAATACCACTCTATTGGCATAATTTGGCGTACCTAAGTAGCATGTTTCCGGCATTATTATCTAAACATTTTTTCTTCATCTGAACAAGTTATGTCATAAATAAATGTGCTTTTCATTTGCTGCCATTCGAAGACTAACACCACTTTCAACCATCAAAATCGCTTTTGCCATATCTTTTTTGGGAGCGTCGGTGGCTCAATGGTTTGGACATCCGATCGGGAGGGCGAAGGTTCCAATCCCGCCACGTACCAATGTATTTTCGAAATCATATGTACGTTATCCGATGCTCTTACGGTGAAGGTAAACATCGTGAGGAAACCTGCGCACGCCTACGAAGAAATTCAAAGGTTGTGCGTGAAGTCGTCCAATCCACACTGGGCCCGTAGGCATAAACACCCTATACGGATAGGCTCGTGCCCCTCGGTAGGGACGTTTTATGAGCTGATGATGATGATGATATCTTTTCACTGTTAAAACCATTATCCGTCTTTCTCTAACGAGTTCGTTCCATTTTCTTGTGATACCTTGAAATAGTACAAAGACATTATATGGATTGGGGCCGACTGTTACAGGGTCACACAGTGCCCCGTAACACAGTACCCCAGACAGACAAACCAAATTGAAAAATTCAAATGAATATTTTAGCTTACTTACCGAAATATTGCTATAATTTCGTAAGTATAAGAGCACAATTTTTTTCCCTTTGGACATTATTAAGAACAATATCAAATTAATTTATGACATTCATGAAATATCATAATCCCTTAATGATGTCGAACGCAAAGTCGTTTATAGTCAAGTTTATTGAATAAAATACTTTGAAAGGGGACATTTTTCATTTTGCTGTTGGCCGCGGATGGCCTACACAACTTCAACGGATTAGGTCGCCGGCCGCAGGCCGCACTAATATCGGCGGCGGGCCGCATTTTGACGACCACGACACTAGACTAAATTAAAAGTGTAAAAAGACAAAGACATAAAAACTTTTTCTTCAACATTAAATATTTGGACATTCTTTTTTATATGACTGACAACGTCAATCAAGTATTTTTATTGTGCAGGTTCTAGTTTTTGATGAAATTTACGTGTAAGTTTTCTAAAATAGTTTAAAGTCATGTCTATAGCACCGAAATTGATGAGGTAAGTGTTTACTGACATTTCACATGGTAGTTGTTCGATCAAGCTGCCAATAGATAGTTATTTGATGTTTCATCCAGTTGTTGCTTTTCTGCAATAATAACGTAGAATCTTGTGTTTTTTATTAATTTATGACTGAACTATACATTCGACACATTCAGTAATTAAGGTTTGCCAATGAAAATGCTGATTTCCAATGCCGTTACTTAAGAAAAAGTTAAACTGAAAGTCTGTTTTCTGATTTTCTCTATGGTATTCTGTCAATTTGACTTTTACCTTACCTGACAGCTGTATTCTGCGGGATATTTACCTACGCATTTTATTTATCTTGAAGGAATAAATCATCCATAAAACTAGTGTCTTATAATTTCAAAAGATCATTGTGTTTTAGTACAATATCGCATTCAAATTGCAACTAATTGAAGAGTGGGTGAGTAAACTAAAGAAGTAATCAGTTTACAAATATTTACTGTACTGGAAATTGAGATGTCCGAATGTATTTTTTTATAGTTTTGTTTTGTATGACGAATTTGACTGTTTTTGTAGATAAGAACACACCTTATTAGTTATCGTAAACATACAATATACTATTTGACTGTAATGCATGCTTTGGTATCAGGTCAATTATACATATTTGTATTTTACATTCAATGTAATCCATTTGGGATTTGTGAAATTTAAAGGTAATAAGATGTAGAGAATAAGTCCATTTAAGCGACAATTCCCCATTGGAAAGTTAAAATGATCATAATTTTATGTTGAACACAATTCTCGCTATCACCTTATAAATAGTAACCAAATGTTGAAGGCATTATTTTTAAAAATATCTATGTAAAATTAAATGGATATAGTTGGGGACATTAAATGTTATAAGTTGTGAAGTATCCCAACAACCTTCCCATTTCACCATAACAACTAATATATCTTATTTTATATAATATTATCTGCTCATTTAGTGATTTTTAACAATTTTTGTATTGAAGAGATTGGTAGTGATAAAAACCTGTTGTGGTAAATATAAATATTTTTTTGTACAAGTCCTTAGCATTGTGAATGCATTTTATGAACTGGTTCATTATTTTTTAATAATTCTTCAGTACTGACCTGGGTGTATCACACATACATAAGTCATGTTTTGAAGTATTTAAGGGTTAAATCAAGGTCTATGTGACACATATAAATGACAGTATATAAAGGTTAAATAACCGCTTGAACATAGCATGGGTGTTAACTCACAAGACATGATAAATGAATCTATTGTTTATGCATGGTGATCAATCGAGCAGATAACACTAGTTTAGCCCTTTCCAAATCCTCCTTTTTGCCATTAGCTTTTGAATTACACCTGCTTAGGTAATAATGTGCTTGCTATGTACACATAGTGCTGTAGACCAAACATTTGTTCTGTGACTTCTGTGTAGACTCATTATGTTATGTCTCCCTAAAGAATAACATACATGTCCTCATGTAATTTTCCAAAGACTCATTTAAAGACTTTGAATCTACACAAAAAATAATAATAAGTCATTTATCGTACATGGCACAATTCCTGTCAATTGTATTCCTGTCAAACATTGAGTTTCATTCTAGAATACAGGCCTCAGATTCATGCTTTGATTTGGGCCTACGGGCCATGCTTCCAAGGGCATGTTATTCCATGAAACCATATCAGAGCCTGTAAGCAGTTTCGAAATTGACAACAGGGGTTTTTCTGATTGTTGATAAACCTAAATTCCTACTCGATTAAAATAAAAAGCAATGGGTTGAATGTTTGCAATGATGTAACAAGCATCTGAAGTTTATTTAATCTTTAAATGGAGTAACAAGGGCATTATAACAAAACAACAAATAAACACAGTTGATGTCAGTATGTTTGTTGATATATTTATGGATTCCAAACCAAATGCTAAACTTAATGTTTAGCATTTACAAATAGGTTGTATACATAATGTCGTTCTTATCATTTTAAATTTCATAGACAACAAGAAATCAATACTGATTGTTAAAATATCTATCTCTAATGATCAAAGGGTTACCTGTCCTCTACATTTCTCGTAAAGTTGCAAGAGTTTAAGCGGATACGATAGTGTAGAGAGGTACTTCGGCCGACTTTGCCTCACCTCGGGCGACTTCCATTAGGTTTTTGGACCGAGTCAAAAGGCTCGAAGATGTACGAATTGCGTTCACGACGTACCTGTCAACCAGGGTTGCCACTCGTCCCGATTTTGCCGGGACAGTCTCGATTTCGAAGGCATTGCCCCGGGTCCAGACGGCCTATCGATTTTGTCCCGATTTTTGACAATATGTTATAAGATCAATCAAATAACATCATGAATAACAAACTTGATAAAGAATTAGTAAAATCGGCTCTAACAAAAAGGAAAAACGTATGGATATTATTAGATTTATATGAAAAATATATTTTCTTAGACTGTGTCACATGAGTCATAATATGATTGGACCTAACTTCGAAAGTCACTGATGGATCCCGATTTTTCCCCCCTAAAGGTGGCAAACCCTGCTCTCATCACTACTTGGTCGGTCTCGGAGTACTTCGCGAGGAACCTCGCGAGTAAAGTAAAGCACCCATTAAACTAGCAAACTCTATTTGTGCAGAGTGATGGGCCAAACACTTTCGGAGCCGGTCACCGAGAAGCAATCGGCGACATGCCAGGACAGCCGCTACCTTGTCGGCTCGTCGTGTATGCAGGGTTGGCGGGTGTCCATGGATGATGCCCACACGCACATATTGTCGTTGCCGGACGATCCCGGCACAGCCTTTTTTGCTGTTTATGACGGACATGGAGGTAAGAAAATAAAAAAATGACCACTGACATTCACACAGGTCTATATAGCCCCAAATGAAGTACATATTTTGCCTGTAATATGGGTGTGTGTCAAGAGCGTCGGTGGCTCAATGGTGTGGACTGTAGCCTTCCTACCGGAAGGGCTGAGGTTCAAATCCCGACACGTACCAATGTGTTTTAAAATTTTCGAAAATATATGTACGTTATCCGTCGCTCATACGGTGAAGGAAAACATCGTGAGGAAACCTTCATGCACGCCTGCGAAGAAATTCAAAAGTTGTGCGTGAAGCCGTCCAATCCGCACTGGGCCCGCGTGGACGACTAAGGCCTAAACACCCTACACGGGTAGGCTCGTGCCTCTCGGTGGGGACGTTTAATGAGCTGATGATGATGATGGGTGTGTGTCGGTGGCTTATTGGAGTGACCTTCCGATCTAGAGGGTGCAGTTTCAAATCCCTCCACGTACCNGAAAGAACTTGAAATGATATTTTTTAAACTATAGTAAAGTACTCATATGATATGAGTACTTTTAACCGATACTTACCGATACTTAAGTATA
This sequence comes from Leucinodes orbonalis, assembly GCA_019425675.1. Classification (NCBI taxonomy): domain Eukaryota; kingdom Metazoa; phylum Arthropoda; class Insecta; order Lepidoptera; family Crambidae; genus Leucinodes; species Leucinodes orbonalis. The sequence goes on along the minus strand of PQWD01000321.1, from coordinate 49,460 downwards.
AAGTATCGATACTAAAAATACTTGGTATCGGATAAAAGTATCGAGTATGTACTTGTATTTACTCATATCGTTTCATCCCTACGCGTGAGTTGCGCGCTTTTAGGTTGTTGGGGTTGAGTCGTGCTCGGTAAAATGAGAGGCTCGATGTCCGATTGCTGAATATTGAATATTTATTTTAAAACCACCACTATATATACAATTTTAATCATCATTCTTATTGGCTAAATAAGTCCTACCAATCACACGATCTACATTATAACCAATCCTATGAATATAACTTCATTAGGATTGGCTAAGTATTTTCAAACATTATTTATCCAATAGAGATGCGTACATTTAAACCAATAACAAAGTTGTGACGTAGGCGGCAATACCGTGGGACAATCATAGGACGTCCACTCGCGGGCTGTGTGAGACGGAGCGCTCGGACCTCTCAGCCGAGGTTATAAATATAAGTCACGCGGCGACCGCGCTCCCGACACACCGGCGAGTGATCGTCTCGCATGATGTTTGCCATTTCCCATAAGGTTATGTTTAACTGCGGGAGAATATAATCTTATAATGCGGTTGGTACCGCGGGGAAAAGCTAGTCTTTACATATATTTTTGCAAAAGCCGTCGGTGAAGTCAAGGCTCTTCAACTAACAAGGTTCTTTCGGAAAAATACTGTAATGATGCTAACATAACTAACGACCTCTGCAATGCTAATTGGTTGAAAACGAATTCTTTATAAAATTCCTCATTATGTATTTGCTTTGATTTAGTACTGTTTTAGTGACCTTCTTTTGTTCTTGACGTAATATCTTATATATATTATTATGTTAGATATAGAGACATGTTTACACTGCGAGGCTGACCGATCAGAGACAGCCTTCGGACGTTTGATTGTGATTTGACGGTTCCACTTCGATAGATTGTAATGTATTTTACAGTTTGCAATCAAGTAGATTATAATTTTACGGTAATATTTATAATTTACGGTTGCATATAGATATATTTATTGGTTCGTTATAAAGTTACACATTATAAAGTTAGTTTATCTCTCTAAAAAATATATTACCTCCTGCATACCAAACAAGTGCATAAGGTCATCAGGAAAATAAATTAACTAGCGATTAGAGTGGTGGACGCAAACAACCATTCACTAAATCATTAAAGTATATACATACTTGAATTATAGTTACATCTCTCTCTTCAACCGATTGTAGTCTACTGCTGTATATCAAGGGTTCCGGGTTCAATCCTCGGGCAGTACAAATATTGTGTGCATGAACATGTTTGTTTGTACTGGTCTGGTTTATATGTATAAAATGTATGTATTTACAAAAAACAGAATATAAGTATGTTTATCAGTTGTTTAGTATCCATATTGTAGGCTATCTTAGTTTGGAACTAGATGGCGCTGTGTGAATGTCAGTGGATTTTTTTTCTCATCTTGCCTCGATTACCTACACACCCAAAAAACAAGTAGTGTTTCCAGAGCCTCATTCAAATCGGATTGGTATGAATACCTAAACGTGAAAAGTGAATGCACAATTTCATTGAAAAAGTGCCGCGGCAAATTTCTGCCTATCGTGTCAGTAGGGCAGAACTTTCATTTAAATTTTACATGTCGTAATGACATAGTAGTGTGCTCGTGCTATTGATTTTGTACTTTTTCAGTCAAAATTGTGTATATTGCGGTTTGGAATTTTGTTTTGAAGTTTCTTCGTGATTGTGCATATAGTTAGAGTATTGTTTCATCATCAGCTCATTAAACGTCCCCACCGAGGGGCACGAGCACAGACATCCGAATATACATGTAGACTGGACAAGCCGCCAAGTTTATACGCAGTCCTAGTGTCGCAATTTCTTTTCGGTTCTTACCTGTGAAAAGTTATTATATTTCTTGGTAAATTTACTGATTCATTGCGATGATGGCATGTTACAATTGCACAGGATGGCATTTTGGAAAAACGGTAATTTCTTTTAATATTCGTGCGTCTTGACTCGTCTCACAGAGCGTAAACTGGCAGCCAGTGTATGCTCGTTGAGCTTACATTTGTCGCACTTAAAAACGCGGCTTGCCCCATCTCCTGTATTGGGAAATCTGTGGGCACGAGCCTACCCGTATATGGTGATTAGGCCTTAGTCGTCCACGCGGGCCCAGTGCGGGTTGGACGACATTATTGTTTATCTAAGTAATAATCATACATAAAGACTAAACTAATGGGTTCTCTTAATTGTTTCCAGGGCTTCCTAGATTTGGACCAGGCGATGCTGGAAGAGGACATGCTGCAGGAGAAGGTGGCCGGCAGCACTGCTGTGGTGGTGCTCATCAAGGATAATACGCTGTATTGCGCTAACGTTGGCGACTCACGGGCCATTGCCAGTGTTAGGGGCGCTGTGAGTTATTTGTTTACTATGTCCTCTTTTTAAAGTACAAACCTTATCTAGGTGGTATACAGTGGCGTGCACAGAGATTATGAATAGGGTATGCAAAGTATTGACACTAATCTCAAAAACAATAAATAATTTATATTTTTGTCAAATTCAGTGCTGTTGATGACAGCAGATCGACTGATCGATGTTTCAAATCTGTAGAGGAAATTGGGTGAAAAAGTGGGAATATTTTACAATCTTTTATATCGTTTTATCTACGTCTTTTTTTGACGATCCATTGGGTGTTGCGGTTGAGAGGTCGACTGCAACACCAAGGGTTCCGGGTTCAATCCCCGGGCAGTACAAATATTTGTGTGCATGAACATGTCTGTTTGTAATGGTCTGGGTGATTTCTATGTATAATATGTATGTATTTACAAGAAAAATGTATATATGTATGTATTTACAAAAAAAATGTATATATGTAAGTATGTTTAGCCATTGCTTAGTATCCATAATACAGGCTTCACGCTTAACTTAGGGCTAGATGGCGCTGTGTGAATTTCAGTGGATATTTATTATTTTATTATTATGATTTATCTATGAGAGCATCGGTGGCTCAATGGTGTGGACTGTCGCCTTCCTACCGGGAGGGCTGAGGTTCAAATCCGACAGTACCAATGTGTATTAGAATTCGAAAATAATGTACATTATCCGACGCTCTTACGATGAAAAAACACGCGAGGAAATTTCATGCACACTGCGTACACTGCGAAGAGATTCGATGGTTGTGTGTGTAGTCGTCCAACGCACTGGGCCCGCGTGGACGACTAAGACCTAATCACCGTATACGGGTAGGCTGGTCCCCCACGGTGGGGACGTTCAAAGAGCTGATGATGATGATTTATCAACGATCTCGTGAATTCAAAGGTGGATGTGCTATCGTACGACCACAAGCCGAACAACGAGGAGGAGTTGCGCCGCATCACCGCCGGCGGCGGGTGGGTGCAGTTGAACCGCGTGAACGGCAACCTGGCGCTGTCGCGGGCGCTCGGCGACTACGTGTTCAAGCGGAACTACCGGATGCCGCCCAGGGAACAGATTGTCACCGGTACGTACACACGTTATTATCTTACAGGACAGACTCGTAAGCCTGAGGACATACTCATGTACATATAACCAGACACATACATACTCACATAAACTGCTCAGCTATTTCAGTGTTTATATTATATTGTGTTGTTTCTTTCTTAACTGGCCAAATCACTGAAGCGCTTGTTTTCAAGCATCAAAATTAATATTTTGTACTGTTTTTTTAAATGTATGTTTGTAAATTTTTTGACGTTCATAAGTGCATTTTGTAAGCGTAATTTGAATAAATGTATTTTGTCTTTGACTTTGACATACACACACATATTCACTATTATCTCACAAGTGCCCTGTAAAGGGTATATGTAACAGACCATAACACAAACATATCTTAACATTGTACAATGTTGGATATTTATACTGTTGTACCTTTTTAAATAAATAAATAAGTTTCTATGTATTACACACACAAATACATGTACACGTATGCACATGCATGTACACACACACATCCAGCCATACACATAACAAACAAACAAACAAATCATTTATTTGCTAGACATAGGTGGTAAAGTCATATTTAGACATGTATCACTATGTCTTGCCTTTAGTAGGCGTACAAATTTTATGTCTAAGTTACCAAAATAGAATACAATTATAAAAATACAATACAAGTTATGTCAGGAGCCAAAATTAACAAATTAATAAGAAATATTTAATAAAAAGGTATGTCAAAATGAAGGCAATTGTATTAAATTTCATATTTATCTGTAAAAAAGTCCGTTAATGTGTAGTAGGCTTTCCTTTTTAGTAACTTTAGTAAATGTTTACGAATCATTCATACTTTTTAAGTCTATGGGCAATTTATTATATATTTTAGGAGCCATACATAGTATACTATTTCCTTTAAGGGCAGTTTTCGTGACAGGTGCACTTAGTTTGTTGCCGTGACGTCTACTCTTTCTTAACTGACCATCTGATAATGTAGATTTCTTCTGACAAACATAGAAGTCTCATAAATGTAGAGGGATGTTACTGTCAATATTTTTAATTTGATAAAATGGGGTTGACATCTGTCTCCCCTTTTAATAACATTATAGCCCGAATACACTTTTTTGTGTAAAGACCATTTGCTTATTAATGCTGGTGCCCCAGAATATAATACCATATCGCAATATGGAAGCAACACATCCATTGTAGGCGGTAAGAACTGTTTCTATATTGGCTACTCTAGTTAAAGTTTTGACAACAAAAACATACCTCAATAGGTATGTTGTCGTGAACATATAGCATTTGTGTGTATTGTCCAATTTGTCTGGTAATTTATGTCAAGTCCTAAGAACTTTGTTGATGTTACGGATAAACATAAATGCATAAACCCAGAGACACACATACAAAAATATATACTTAGACACACACCTAGACAAACATGTTTATCTTGACACGCAGACGGGCGTAGTGCGCCACTAATAAAAAATGTTAACTACCTATCAGTGCTTCCGTATCAGTAGCATCGACGGACGTTGGTGCGGCTCTATCATGGTCAGGCGTATCACTTACCATCAGGTGAGCGTCCGTTCTGTTTACTTCATGATACACCTAATCCCAGACACCACACACACAGACACACACACACACACACAGAACCACACGTACAAAAAAAATAGACCTAACACACTCGCATATATTCACACACTGGGCGTAGCTGAACCCAGCCAATGTTCCATGATACCAATGTTAATAATGTCATTCATCATCATCTAATAAACGTCCCCACTATGGGGCAAGAGCCTGATACGGCCTTAATCGTTGGACGACCCATTTGGTGTAATGGTTGAGACATCGACTATTACACCAAGGGTTCCGGGTCCGATTCCCGGGCAGTACAAACATTTGTGTGCACGAACATGTCTGTTTGTAATGGTCTGGGAGTTTTCTATGTATAATATGTATTAATTTACAAAAAAAATATCTAAGTATGTTTATCAGTTGATTCATCATCATCAGCTCATTAAACGTCCCCACCGAGGGGCACGAGCCTACCCGTATAGGGTGATTAGGCCTTTGGCGTCCACGCGGGCTCAGTGCGTATTGGACAACTTCACGCACAACCTTTGAATCTCTTCGCAGGCGTGCGCTAAGGTTTTCCTCATGATGTTTTCCTTCATCGTAAGAGCGTCGGGTAACGTGCATATTATTTCGAAAACACATTGGTACGTGGCGGTATTTGAACCTCAGCGCTCTCGGTAGGAGGGCAACAGTTAACACCATTGTGCCACCGACACTCAGTTGATTAGTACCCTATCAGCTCTGCGCTTAAAATGGGGCAGGATGGCGCTGTGTGAATGTCAGTGGTTATTTATTTCAGCATACCCCGACGTGCAAGTGAGGCAGCTAAACGACGACTGGGAGTTCATAGTGATCGCGTGCGACGGCATATGGGAGGTGTTATCCAATGAGGTATTGTATTCTTTGTCAGACAGAAATGGTACTTTATTATTGAGTCCCAATCTGGGACGCTCTTATATTCGTAGCGTAATTTTTTTCGTAGTAATATCTGAGCTCGCACTTGCCTGGTTAAGCTATGATGGCCATCTGTGGCTAGTAACGAAAAATTTATCAGAGAAAAAAGTATGTGTATTTCTTTATGTACAAGATGGTTAGGTTGTCCACCTGATGGTAAGTGATACGTCTGAACATGACAAAATAGCTTTGTAGGAGACCAATAATAATAATTGATAGACAGTTATTATTTTCCGTCAATTTCGCACAGTGCCTGCAACCCGAGACGACAGATGTTAGGTTTCTCATACCCGGTATTTTACTTTCCCTCATTCCGAAACACAGAAGAGTAAAACGCTTCTATTTCACGAGACGATATCCACTGCCTTGCACTGCGTTGGTACCTACCTAAACGACTCAGTATCGAGTCAACCATTTAATAAAGTAAGTTTTATGACCCGGCGGCGTGTCGAATTCACACACAATTTAAACCTGTTATTCGATATTCGACGGCACTCATTAATACTTAAATTGTGTAACGTTTTATTATAGTGACTTATTATTCGAATACAAGCCCTAGTAACTACCAAGAAGACTCAATATCCAGCTTACTACATAGCAATATCCTTTAATCGTATACATAAACGTTCCAACCAGGAGGTGATATCGTTCTGCCGAGTTCGCCTACTAAGCGGTTGGGAGCCGGCGGGCGTTTGCGAAGCATTGATGCACCGGTGTCTTGCACCGAATTGTGCGACAGGTGGTCTCGGTTGCGACAACATGACTGTATTGATCATCTGTTTAGCGCCGTTCCCGAGGGCACATAAGGTCAGTGACCCACGTGTGTGGTCTGTGACCCACTCTCATAGTTAGCGATCCACGTCAGTAGGAGTCATATACGCTATGATTAGTGTCGGCACAGCAATCGGTGACTCACTCCAGGGGTATGTAACTCATGCGGTCAGTGACCCACTGCCACGGTTAGAAAACAAACTCTTGATGCTGATGATCTACGTCAGCGGTTGCTATATAGAATATGATTTTAAATAATACCTGAGGTTAGTGTAACACTTCAGCGGCGTGACCGGAGGTCTTGGTTCGACAACATGACTATACTGATCATCTGTTTAGCGCCGTTCCCGAGGGCTCATACGGTCAGTGACCCACTTGTGTGGTCTGTGACCCACTGCTATAATTAGCAGGAGTTATTTACACTATGATTAGTGTCGGCACAGCAATCGGTGACTCACTCCAGGGGTATGTAACTCATGCGGTCAGTGACCCACTGCCATGGGTAGAACACCAACTCGCGATGCTGTTGATCTATGTCAGCGTTTGCTATAGTTGTATGACTGTGCTTGCCTGTCTAACGCCAGTCCCACGCTCACAACAGTAAGTGACAATTTGCGGTTTGTGACCCACTCTCATAATCAGAGATACCACGCCTCTGGTCCATGACCCTTGTTTATGGTTTGTCACTGGTGGTCTCGACACTGCGGCAACATGTCAGCTTGTCTAATTCCATTGCCATACGCACTCACGGTAAGTGACAATATGCGGAGTAAGTGAGCCCCATGGTAAGATTACAGTGGTCGGTGAACCACAATTGTGAGCCCCACTTGTAGCTGTTAGCACTAAAGTCGATGCATCTTCACTTGCGAAGTAACCCACGTCATCATTGGTCAGTTGTGGACCTTAAGCCGGTATAACTGATATGGTATACAAGCTGGTATGGTTGGCTTGGGTACCAAATGTTGAATGCTATGTTTATAAGACTATTTTTTAATGGACTTGCTCTTGAGCACAGACTATCCTGGTGTTAAAAAACTTTGAGTATTTTAAAATGTGCTATCATGGTGTTAATTTTTTTTCAGTATTTTAATATGAGTATGTGCATGTTTTAATATATTAGCATGAAATTGTGCATGTAGCATGTTGTGCGTGTCGCATAAAATGTTTGTTGCTTAAATTTTTTGGGATTAGGTAGTTAATGGAGCCAAGATCTCGAACCAGTATTATATCTAAAGTGAAATGGGGGAGACCTATTTTCAGATTCCAATAACTGTACTGTGCTGGAAGGCCTGTGCTCTGCAGTGGGACGTTTTAGGCTAATGATATGACCAGCAATGGACTGTGATAGGTTGAATAGAGAGAAATCATATATGAACTAACCTAATTTTTATTTGGGCAGTTAGACTCTGCCAAAGAGCTATGATTGAAAGTACCACAACTAATTGCAGTCTCCATTCAAATGTCTGGATACGTCTCGGCCGAACAAATACTGGACGCTGTCGGCGTCGCGGCGGTTCTCGTAACGCCCAGACCCGACCCCACCACGCCCGCACCCGCGTCTGCATCTGTGATCTTGTGCCCAAAGTGTTCAGTTTACTATGACTTGGCTGTTGTTTTTACCGTGCGTCCGTTTCGAAATAGCAGTCTCTATGTCAATTAGGAATTTAGTGGTTGTTATTTTTAACATGTTTTGGTGTGCAGTTTAGATGGACTTGGTTGTTTTTTACTGTGCCTCCAAAAGGGATGAGATTAATAATTTTTGGAGTTGTTCGTAATGTAGATTCAGGTTTCCATAACGTATCGCTAATCATGTTATATTTAATGACGCCTTAAGGCGCCAGACACAATATATTTTCCGTTGTGTCTTGGGTACCCGGCGTTCAATGGGTTAATAATGCCCAAAGCAAAAAAAATCAAGTAGAAGTTAATAAAAATTTTTGTAACTCGAAGTGACACGTGTACGATATTTTTGCAATTTTGATTAAGATTAAAAATTTACAATGAGCAAGATGTATGAACATAAAAAAATAACTTCTCAATATTTTTTTTAACAAATTTGTGGGCTGTCTTCGAGATGCATATTGTTATGATGTCGATGGGCCTTTGCTTATCTGAAACGTGTTAATGAACGATGAACCTCGGTAAAAAGGGCAGCCAAGTTCTGTCGTCGCATGTGATGTTTGAATCAACGATTAATCAAATTATATCAAGTAAGACTGAATTGTGCCATGAATTTATGTTATTATTTTAGTGTCGATTATAAAATATAAAAAATACTCTATAGGAAATATTTTGCTGCTATTGTGTCCATGCTGTTGATGAATCTAAAGAAAGAAATAATAGGTACTGTAATATTATCATCATTACAGCCATATATGTTCAATTTTGAACAAAAGCTCCTTATGTCTTTAACAGTCGACATCCATCGGCTTTCCGCTATTTTAAATAGAAGATATATTTTTTATGGATGTGTTATTCAATTTTAGATGTGAATACTAGACAAAAATATTTTTGAGTGCAAATGAGCTCCTCCCGACTGTTTGTCGAAAGTGACAGTCCTTAAAATGTTTCAAATTTTATTTTTTAAAAGGCCGTGTTCTTCATAATATATTTTTATAGTTTCAAAGATGCTTTAATTGGTGTTACACTTTTTTATTTTTACACATTTTTCTTGTTATTATAAGAAACATTTAAAGAACTCGTTATATTAAAATAAAGTTACGAATATATTTTTATAATTTATGGTTTTGTTAAATCGACACTAGAATATTTCAATTTTTGTTGAACGAGTATTATAAAGCGCATAAATCTTAAGTTTTAAAAACGATAGTGACAAGTTAACTCTTCTTCCTCATAAAAATGTGATATAAACGTTAAATCTGAATAATTGCCATAATAGTATATTTAATTGTACACTTTAGTATCATTTAAAATCAATCTATATTTATACATTTATTATATGTTTTTTCCAATGTACATTGTGATTTTATAAATAATATAATTATATTATGAAATGAAGTACAAATTCGTAGCAAATGTGCTATTTTTCCATTATAAATACTCGCAGATTTAATAGTAATTTGATTAATTACAATATAATAATTGTATAAAATTACGTATACTCAATATTTTGCGAAAGCACTTGCTTACATTTTGGAGTACGTGGAGGTTCAAATACTTCAGATTTAATGCTTCTAAATTCGCCTTCGCTTTATTTTCTGTATTGTGTTTGTGTTTGTAATGATTTTCAATAAGCATCATGTATTAAATGTATGTATTATTAGATTTATTAGTATGTGGTCACTGGTACTGTAAAATATTACAAAATGCATTCAAATGACCGCATTCTAACTTTTTCGTTTTATATATGCATGTCATTGTGCTCAAATCTTTGACAAACAATATACTATCTAGTTGCACAATCACGAAGAAATATCAACCAAAAATGTCCGAGCCGCTTGACACATACGTTGACTTATTATTATATTTATGACATAAAATGTTATTAAAATTTTTGCTTAACGCGTCATTAAAAGTGTACAAATCAAAAGTACGAGCATACTAGTATGTCACTATGACATGTAGCGAGCGACGTGATTATGAATGAAAATTCTGCGTAACGATGGGCAGAATTTTGCCGCCAAAATTTTTTGAGTGAGATGTGTATATAGCTAGTTTATTGTTTATTAAAGGCTCAAATGCATGTTTTTGTATACGCATGAATACCTAGTGTCGAAACCGATGTGATGTTTCCTACATAGATAATAAATTTGAAATATAAAACAAATTATTATTATGCTAGAATAGCTATTGAATAAGAAACCTACTTTTTTGAATTCGTCTAATAAATCTTATAAAGCAGATACCAATTTGTTGATTATAAACGTTAACTTACATGATGAGTAGGTAAAGCACGAAATATATTGTCTTTGATTGAAGAGCCGCGTACTGTGACATTAATAAATATTTATGTCACTTTATCATAATTTTGTGATATTTGTTTGTTTGTGTTTTTTATAAATTTATATACCAAATTATTTGTATTTACTTTTTAAATGTGTTGAAATATATTGTGTGAAAAATGCATGCTCAATGTGAATGTTTTGTGTTGGGTTAACACGCGCTTTGGATTTTGTGTCTAACACTTGTTTGCTTGCAATAAATACTAGAAAAATATGTGGCATTTTTTTTGGTTGAAGCGTGTCCTTGTCTCTCTTGAGACCCAAAACTATAATTGGCATATTCTAGCAATTTCCTCTGGAAATTTAAAACTTTATGGTTTAACTATTGCTTGCATCATTGTGATGATAATATATTCTAAACAATATTTAGATAAAATATTATTTTAAGTGTAGGAAAGCCATGCATCGGCACTAATGGGCAAAAGTCCTCAAAAGACCGTCGCAAACAACGTATTGACTTGTTTCATCACAGGGTCACGAGCCAACCTGTAAAGGGGGGTGGTGTATAGACCTTAGCCGTCCTCGCGGGCCTCAGTGCGGATTGGCCAACTTTACGCACAACCTTTAAAATTCTTTGTCGGCGTGCACAGGTTTCCTCACGATGTTTTCCTTCACCGTAGAGCGTTGGATAAAAGTACATAGATAATTTCAAAAATACATTGATACGTGGTGGAGTTTGAACCTGTGCCCTCCAGATCGGAATTCAATAGTCTACACCAATGAGCCGCCAACGCTCAACAAAGGCTCATATTCTAGACTAGCTTTTGCCCGCGGCTTCTCTCGCATTAAATTCGGGATAACACGGTACTTGCATTTATCACTATACATACGATTTCCCCTCCCTCCAACTTTGAAGGTTCGGTCAATTTCAGAATTTTTTTTAGCAAAAATATGTTATAGTGAGCTACCTTAAGATAACATATGCTGTCGCGGATTTTTTGTAGACCATTAAAAGCAGAACAATACTCTCATACATGACTTTTGTGTAACTATAACCGTTTACGCAGCGTACGCAGCGGAAGCTCGAAGTATGAAAAAATACCCCCGATTTTGAAACATTCTTCATTGCTGCTCCGCTTCTATTACTCGTAGCGTGATGATATATAGCCTATAGCCTTCCTCGATAAATAAGCTATCTAACACTGAAAGAATTTTTCAAATCGAACCAGTAGTTCCTGAGATTAGCGCGTTCAACAAACAAACAAACTCTTCAGCTTTATATATTAGTATAGATATTCAGTTATACCACCAAAAGTTCAGGATTTTGGCTATAATACTATAAATATGTTAAATCCAAAAGAAATCCTCATCGTGATTTTGAAACATTACAATGTAAGATCTCTATATTTGAATTTAATATTTTTCTTCTTACGAATGTTTACGATAGGTAGGTGTGCATGTGCTTTTATAATTTGCTTTATATATTTGTCGTTTTCAAGTAAGTATAATATTCCAACATTTTGCATCATTAAATCTTACATTAACTTGAAGCATTTAAGGAACATTTTTATTTTTGTTTTTTTTTTTTCAGAAAATTGGTAAGAAACTATGAGAAATGTAAAACATTTTTATAAGAATGGGATATTTAAGTTTTACCCTTAATTAACCAATTCTATATGATATGAGCAATGGTGATAATATCTGGTACTAAAAGGGGGCGGACCTATGGCTAGCGTTCTTTTCCAAAGAGATAAATAGTAACAAGTATGTAGCATTATACCTCAATCTCTATGTCAATTACTACGCTAATTCTAATATGGGATCGATTTGGTCAACAATATATCGCGTTAAGTGGTGGCTACACATGAAATTAACGCCCATTGTCCCAATAATTGTTGGCATTTCCCGTAGTGTGGCCTTAGCATTACTGAAAGAACCTATACGTCAAACATTAAATTTCAGGATGCACCTCTCCCAGAGGAAGAGAAACTAGACAGTAAGTTTATGACGAAAATGGAAGATTTATTGTACGTAGAAGACGAAGAAGAAGATCTCAAGTGAGGTATTTTTTAGAATTGTGTAAATGTGTGTATATAACGTAGGTGTAGATGTGTTTACAATATTTACCTAATGTTTTATTTTTATTAAATATATCTAGGAAATATAAAATAAATTAACAGTAAACGACATCTTTCAAGTGAGTTCTTGCAACAAAAATATTTGTAGGTGACTATGGGAAAAGGTTACATACATTTTAATGAGTTTCTATGTATGAAGTGCGCCTACTAACCAGAATCATTTAGTAAACTTATTTGCAATATGTCTGTCGTAATCACAAAAAAACTAGTTAAAATATTTAGGCAATGGTATATGTAAATATTGAAAAAATACATACATGTCGCAATTATTGAAGTGGGCTTATTAGATAAATAAATATTAACAACAAAATTTATATTTTGAGAAAGATGTAAATAAAAGAAAACTTATTTAAATTAATTAAATAATTTATTATTTGTTTTATATTTTGTTAGGTCACTTGGAAGAAATAAAAATAGTTCGTTGTATATACTATGTATTATTGCATTTTTTGGGGGTGACATGTTTGAATAATGTTCTTTCAACACTTTTGAAAGAAAAATTGTTTTCGTATATTTTTTTTTGCATTAGGTACATGTTTCGAACTGATAATAACTAAACTAGTTGTGATCATGTTATTATTTAAAGTCAATATAATAAATTCACTTTGTAAAAAATATAGGTACTCGTAATGCTTGTAAGTATTGTGATTTTTATATGTTTTTAATGTATTTCAAATTGTTTAACCTAACTAAAAAAGTTTAAACTAGTTACGTTGTCATAAATAACTATTATTTATAAACATGCTTTATTTATAACATAATTACATATATACAAAAAAAATTTTTTTTCAAGTATGTTCTTCACTCTATTATTTGATTGCATTTACGTGGTTAAACATTTTAAAAAGCAATTTATAACTGCGTTGTAGATGATTGATGTTTTAAGATATTATTATTATTATTGAAGTTCGAAGAGTTAATACCTTATTGTACAATTTTTTGGACTGATTTATATTAAGATCTAAATTATAATTTTACTGTGATATTCACAGTTGGCTGTTATGTAATATAAATGGTGAAGATTCAAGAGTACTTTGAATCCATAGTTTGACATTAATAATCTACAACCTTAAATCCATGGATCAAGCAATTAAAATGCCTGATAATTCAGTAATAATACCTTAATTTTATGCCCCGAATCAATCGATGTGTATAAAACAACCAGCTCATATTATTCCTTAATGCTCATACACAACGAAATTTAGTTTTTTTATCGATAGAGACAAAAGACGAGTTTTGTAAAGTACATGATTTAGTGTTAAGTGTGGTGAGTAATGTAGAAATGTGTATTTGTAAATAAAATGTTTATTTAAAACAAAATAAGATTTTCATCTCAGTAATTAACAGGTTATATTAAAAAAAACTGTTTAATACGCATATACATAATGATTAAATAACAAATTCTACAGATTAAAGGTAATTTATATTTGACATTTCTTGGATATAAAATATCTAATGTATGCTGAAATCTTATTAAGTATATGAAAACTATAAATCGTATGTAAAATTAAACAACATATTGAGGTGAAATGGTATAACCGGAGAAATAAGTACAAGATACATAGTATTTTATTGTATTTGTACTTTTTCTTTGATTGTCCTACTTGTATACTTTCAATAATGTATGTATATATAAATCGAAAAATAGGTAGCTATTTAATTTGTTTTGTTTAGTTATTCTTAACTAATTGGCGACAAATTAAACCACTTGTTCTGGAGATCTGTTAAGTCCCTACCTTGTTTAACCTACCTAAGCAATTGTTATTTTTGTCGAACGGGATCGATGTCATTGTAGTTAGCGCGTTGTCAAATTGCTTTTGTAACGTTCGTAATGGGATCGGTGAGTAAAAATTTTGATATCTAGTCCCTTCGTGCTTCGTAAGCCACGTTAAGGCATTGGTTCACTATCTTAGGATGGCAGAAGTTAACAATTGATCTGCATTTGGCCCCTTGTGGGTTACTGCCAAATCTCTCTTAGCTATGCTTTATGAAAAGGCCTGTGATCTGTAGGGAGACTTTAAAGGCTGGTTGGTTAATTGTTGGATGGTTGGTTCAGCAATGTTAGTCAGTGTCTTTAGCATACTCTGCTATGCTAATTAAATTATAGCTAATCCACGGAGTATCATTTGTTATTCATCCCAATTCAGTGTGATGAGCTTGGCTTTGAAACCGAATGATACGTTTCCACAAGTATGAGTAATTGTTCGTACATATTGATGTTCCTTTTATTACATTTTTAGATTATCAAAACGTTTAAATTGAGCATGACAGTGAGCTGATGTATGTTCACATGTAAGTGGACTTTTGTGTTTAAGAATCATCATCATCATCAGCTCATTAAACGTCCCCACCGAGGGGCACGAGCCTACCCGTATAGGGTGATTAGGCCTTAGTCGTCCACGCAAGCCCAGTGCGGATTGGACGACTTCACACACAACCTTCGAATCTCTTCGCAGGCGTGCATGAGGTTCCTCACGATGTTTTCCTTCACGTAGAGCGTCGATAACGTGTCGGGATTTGAACCTCAGCCCTCCCGGTAGGAAGGCGACAGTCCACACCACTGAGCCACCGACGCTCTTAAATAAATAAGAATCTATAAAAATAATCTGTTTAAGAATAAATGTCTGTAAACGTAAACCTAAAGATGGCAGCTAGTGGCATTTATATACTTAGATAATTATGTAGGTATCCCATCATCTTTACGCATTTTATTTATTATCATTTCATTATCATTATATGAATTATTATATGTGCCAACTAAAGAATATGAAGTTTTACAAAAGTTGTTTTATATGTTTAACTATATTGGGACCAAAACATGTAAGCATTTATTATTTCCAATTTATTCAAACAACTGCCTGGTAATTTTAAAAAAAGTGATGGATACACCAATTAAAATCGTGCTTCTATCCATTGTAAGTCCTCTTAGATTGTCCACTGGGCTGGACGTGCATATTTAATTTTGTATTATTCCTGAGTTATCAACTTATCATGTTATTTAAAAAATATAAAATATATTATTAACCTCTGTAAGTTACGTCACGGTTGCTGCGTGATACGGATGTCGTGGTTTTGAATCACATGAGGAGAAAACATAAATGTCACTTTCTGCTAATTTCCCCGATGTATTAGCCCATTGCAGGCTGTATCTGATTGTCTGAAAGGAAAGATGATGATGCTTCGGAGGGCACGTTAAGCCATCGGTCCCAGCTTGAATCTTATGCTGGGGCCACACTAACGGGAAATGCCAGTAATTATCGCAACAATATGAGTTAATTTCAGGTGTTGCCACTGAACGCGATAAATTGCCGGTTTTCATGTATTAAAAATTATCGCCTTAATGGGCGTTAGACGTTAGTGTAGCGCCAGGATTTAGATGGAAGTCGTTAATATCGACCAATTCGCATCGGGTCCGCGTGGTGGGTAATCGCCTTAACTCCAATAATATTCTGTATAGTAAAGATACGCCTACCGTGCCTCAAAAACGAACCGCCAAAGAGAATACAGTTTGTAGGCTTTTGTTTAGGTAAATGTAGGCTCATTCGAAATATATGTATGTGTGCTGTCGCTGCATTTGGATCACTTTTTTCGATTGTTTTGTGAGCATATCGCGAATCTATTCTTTTACATCATTGCTTAACTCCCCATAGCTATGGAAGGCGTGGGTGGGATATTATGATGTGCGAGAAGGCGTGAATGGGATTTTCTAGGCTGATTATGATATTTGCATGCTTTTTTGAACCTATGTTGAGGTATTGTTTATCGCCAATTAGTTATGAATAATTACGCGTTTTAAATTGTTTATGACAAGATTTACAGATAAAGTGGATTTGACGTGTAGATATTTCTAAGTATATCACTGTAACTAGTCAGAATTTATGTGTAGTGTGTACAGTGTGAGACTTGTTTTCATAGTGACCATGTTGTAATAAAGTTGTACATTTATAATCTGTGCTTTTTTCGAAACCTGTGTGAAATCAATGTTCATAATAGTGAAAACGGTTCGAGATACGTAAAGGGTATTTAATACCCTTTGTGTAACTGCTTACTTCATAAATTTAAAGTAGGTAACATGTTTTATGTGGGGATTGAAATCTAAGTTTGAACAATGAGACCCACACTTTTAGAAACACTTAGGTATTAATCTATTGAACCAGGAATCCAAACAATAGAAAATCTATTGTGTTCGTCTACTGAAGTTGTCATTGACGTTTATACCAACTTCCGAATATGTTAGTAGGTAGGTTGCAGTTAATTTCTGCTGTTTAAACTTGGGACTTAAATTCCCACATTATGCATGGTACTACTTTCACAGTTTTATTCCTGAAGTCAAGCCGCAGTGTTCGTTAGGTTATGTTCTAAGTGTACAGGACGGTCTGGACGCTCACTCTGACTGATGGACTGATGGTAAGTGATACGCCAAATCATGACAGAGCGGCATTAAAGGAGACCAACAACTGATAAGACAGTTATTATCGTCCATCAATGCCGCACTTCGCCCGTCACCCGAGACAACAAATGCTAGCTGCTAAAAAGTGCTTGACACTCCTGTTTCACGGGATGATATCTGGCACTGCGGTGGTTCCTATCTAGACGACTCAGTATAGAGCTTACACCACACTATCTATAATTAATCTGAATACTACTCAAATTTCGTATACGTTCAGTATTAATTTAGTAACACAAATTCTAACTACAGAGAATAAATTTCCAGTTCGTAGCAGTCGTAGTTTTTCCGTTTTGCCTATTGATATTGACCTGTTTATCACTAGCATTCCAATGCTAGTAAAAATGCGATCTGGAGATTTGTAATTAGTAAGTACCTATTGCACACTTATATTGTTATACTTTAATATAATGTCTATTGAAACTGTAAATCTTTTCAAAAATTAATAAATAATACTCAGGCAAAGTAATTTTGCTTCTTCCTAAAAAAATACGCATTTTCTTCATTGCGAAACTGGCATTTACCTCCATTGTACCTAATTATGAGAAGGTACCAACATGCTTTGCGAACGAGCGTACTCAAAGGGTAAAAACGAGACCCTATTTCGAAAACTTAGCCGTCTGTAGTCTGTCACCAGGCTGTACCTATCTTTTCAACTTATTTAAATCTACAGCTGGACAAAGGTATCCCTATATCGAATTCCTGTACCGAGCACGAGTCTTATTTGTCACAAGATGTTTGTTATAAACGTGAATCGAAGGTAAACGGGCTAGTGAATAAAACCGCTGACTGCGGGCTTATTTAGTCATTCAACGGGTTATGGTTCTTGTGGTATCTTTCATTAATCAAATTAGAAATGATGTTCCCTATTCACCAAGATCCAAGTACACCGGATCAGCGAGTTGAAGTGGCAGAGGCCTGGTCACGAATGTCGCAGTACCGATGGCCGTTGGAGCAGACGAGTTCTGTTCTGGAGACGGCGCCTTGGCAAGCGTAGCGTAGGACGCCCTCTAGCCCGACGACTTTCGAAAGGTCGCTGGTGGAGGCTGGATAATAAAAAAAAAAAATGAAATGGTTTTATTGCTCAATATAAAAATCAAATACATGCGTGAAGTCTCCCCAGTAAGTAATACAATACTTGTGTTTGGGTTGACTTGTTCTACCCCATGACGCAACAAAATATCATTATCATCAGCTCATTAAACGTCCCCACCGAGGGGCACGAGCCTTCCCGTATAGGGTGCTTAGGCCTTAGTCGTCCACGCGGGCCCAGTGCGGATTAGATGACTTCACACACAACCTTTAATACTTTCGCAGGCGTGCATGAATGCACCGTAAGAAAATATATTGAGTATTAATACTAAAAAAAAAAAAGAATTATTTATATAAAAAGATTAAAATTAATTGGATGAGGATAACGAACGGCCGGGATATTTGGTGCAAAATAGGAAGACGTGTTTCCAGTATTGGCAGTGATAACTGATAAGTTACAAACCCTAGATCAAGTTAGGCTATAACCAATCATACTAAACAAACGTAATGAACAGAGTACCGCTTCAAACCGGGTGCGTACGCCCGGGCACCCCCCTACTAATAGGCTTAGAGGGTGTCTGGGGGTTAGTATTTAAGGGTAGTTGGGACTGAAAGCGCAGGAGTGGCGTCGCGCCAGCCTGGGCGTTAGTTATCTGTAAGTATTAAAATTTTTGTTTTATATTTGAAAATTTGTTTGGGACACTTTTCATATTTAAAACTTTACAACTTCATTGAATCAATTAGGTATTGATTCCAAACTAAAACGGAGTATTTAATTGTTGAAATAAAACGTTACATATTGCTAATATAATTTTTTAAAGTATTTAATGATTTTTTATTTGTTACTGAATAATGTTAATAAATGTAAACATTGAAAATCGATAAGTATTAATAATAATTAAATGAATTTACATTAAAAAATATATCCCGTATTTTTCTCTAAAGTTTTTTTATTTGATATTTATTTTTAAAGTGTTTATAAAATTTTCAGTGTTTTGAAAGCTTGTTTAAATTATGTTTAATGCTTACATTACGTTATAATTAAACTTGAAAGGTTTTTGGTTTTATAAGTGTTTTCCTTTGTACATTGTTTAGGACCGGGATATCTGGCGCGAAATGGGGAGACCTATGTCCAGCAGTGGACTGCGATAGGTTGAATAGGTAGGTACCTACAAATTCCCTTTAAAAAGTTTACACAATAGTGGCTAATAATATAACAATATTAATTTAAAAAGGTTACTTTCGAGTTAAAATAGGACAATAATAACTTAAGTTGCTTCGGTTACCATCTGTGAGGATGTCCTAATCTTTTAAACCGAGAGACTTTCTAAAGTCGCTGGTCTAACGTTAGATGAGTATGTACCGAAAAAAAATAATTCTGGGTCCAACCTTGATTGGTGTTCTAAACCTTCCTGTTGCTATGAATTATTAAATTTTGTCTTCACTTATTCTATTTATTTCTTGAGAAACTTTTAGACACCAAATATTTAATTTTGCCATCACTTTTATTAATTTTATGCGAATAAATTTAGTAGGAGTGTGTGGAACAATTTAGGTCTGATTAGTTTGGGGATACTTGCTTCGTAACATGCCTTGAAAATGGCATTTAAGTTACTTTACGGGGAACACAAGTACGAGTAGTAGTTGCAAATTGAAAATGTGCATTTTTCTTAGTGTGGTCAGGATGTTGTAAGTCCCCTCATCGAGTTGTCAAGGGCATCAACGTCTTTTTTAAAAGGCTATTTAAACATTTTAATAAGCCTGTTTTTTTTTTTAATTTTTCGCCTAGAGCTATATGTGAGTTTAATAGTCGAAATTGATACCGCGCCAAATAATTTCGGTGCGATATAACCTGACGCCCATAATGTAAGGGTGTAGTGTTCCTATGTTTTTCCGGATGGATTTTTCGCTTTTGTAGTAGTCTCAGTAGTGAGCGCAGATGGCTTTCAGCACCAACCGGATTATGGACCAAATCTCTATGTGAAGATTGCCATTTAGTAGAGTCAAGATCGCCTTAAAGAATACCAACAGTGTTCAGCGTTCTGGCGTTTGTAAAGCAAGAATGAAACGCTTTTCCTATTCGTAGCACCGAACTGACTTATTAGCCGCTCGAAGGCTTTGCCAAAAAAACAAAAGAAAATATATATTGTTTATGGATACAGCGAATCTTCAAATATCAAGCAAATATACTTAAGTAATTAATTTTTTCAAACTAGTAGATAATGATAGTTATAATAAGAAAATTTCCGGTGGCAGAGAAGGTGCTCTACTAAAATTAATTTCAATAATAAAAAAGATGCTCTATCACATGCATGGTGGTAGAGACTTGTTTGATAAAGGGGAACTACGTATTTGTATGTTCATTTTATATATTTAATGGTTTCTTTATAGAAACACATAAGAATTTGCCGGCCCTTCTCGAAGATCCTTATTATTCCGTACCCGTGGTAGAGTCATAAAAATATTTATAACAATAATTGACGATTCGAAGGTATCCGAAAAAGAGTATTGGAAAAATATATTTTGAGTTTGTGTTAATCGTGAAATGTAAAAAAGATAGTAAAGTTTTTTTTGGAAAAACTTAAAGTAGGCCCTAGGTCTGTTAATAATCATTAATTGTGTTTGAAACGAAAAAAAAGGAATAATTAATATGCATGATTCAAATTGTCAACCGAAAATGTTGTTAAAAGGAATCCTAATTGTTACCTTTTTCAAAAAACCCTCGACCATTAGCAATTATTTTCTAAACTAAAAATATTTTACAAAAAAATTAAATAATTATATTGTAATTACGTTATTTTAGTGTAATCTAAGTCATTATGATAACGAATGAGTGCAAAATTTTAATATTAAACACATTAGCGTTCATATTCGCGAATTTTAAAATTATCGGATTTGGGATTCAGGATATTCGCTCTATTGTGGCGAATCGAGACACAATACGTTGACTGAAGATGTCTTAATAGACGGGAAGTTACGATGACTTTCTCATCATCAGCTCATTAAATGTCCCTTCTGAGAGGCACGAGGCTACCCTTATAGGTTGTTTAGGCCTTAGTTTTCCACGCGGACCAAGTGCGGGTCGGACGACTTCCTCACAATGTTTTCCTTCACCGTAAGTGCGTCGGATAACGTACATATAAATTCAGAAATCCGAAAACACATTGGTACGAGGCCGGATTTGAACCTCAGCCCTCCCAATAGGAGGGCAACAGTCCACACCATTGAGCCACCGACGCTGTACGATGATGACTTAACATCTTTAATTTGATCTTTGGCTTAAAGCTTATACATACAAACAAAACAAAAAGGACACAGAATACCACTTAAAGCATACCAGTTAAGGTTAGAGAAATAGAATAAATACTTACGCGAGCGTTAAACAATCAAATTTTCAACTCTTTCATAGCATCAGCCAATAACGTTCCACTTCAAGATATAGGCATTGTCGCATACTATAGGGACATTGGGCCATAGCTGACTACGCGTGTCCAATACGGTTTGGTTATTTCATTCGTCTTATATTTGTTTTCTATATTTGTCTTTGTGTTATAGATAATAGTGTTGGAGCTAATTATTGTTTATGATCTTTTTAATAGGATTTTTGTAAATGTCATTGACATTTTAGGCTGTAATGATGATGATTATAAATTTCAATGAATCCGACTCTACTAAATACTACGACTATAATAAGAACCATTTTTTATGACATTATTTACTCGGCATATTATGACGTAACTTTACGCAGATCTAATTTAATTGAACTAAGCCCATAATCGAATGTAATAGCCTTGTTCGAGAACTGACTGCCAGTGGTCAGGATAACTTGTAATATTTGTTATTTATGTTAAAACATAATCTAAATATATTAAAAATATATATCAACAGACATCGCCATTTCGTCACAAATTAAGCAGGAAGCTTGACCTATCAAAGAATGAACATTTTTTTAACCGACTTCAAAAAAGGAGGTTCTCAGTTTGACCTGTTAGTATGTATGTATGTTTGTCCGCGATTATCTCGCGTTTGGCTGAAGCAATTTCAATGCGGTTTTCGGTAAAATATTTGTTACATTCAGGAGGTTTTAGTGTTTTAATTAATTGTAAATAATAACGTATGTACGTCATAATATATGCCATAAAAACTGCGGGGCCAAACAGACAAACAAAATATTGACAGAAAAATAATCAAGGGTGTTAGGTTCGGGGAAGAAGTTTGTGTTACAAAAACATTTTATTTAGTCTAAGGCCCATATTCTAGAACGAGACTCAACGCTTATCTTTACTTAAATTGAGTTAGGAAGGGATAGCGCTATAAACGATAAATAGCTTATATAGCTTATATATTATACATATCATCATCATCAGCGTTTAATGAAAACGTCCCCACCGAGGGGCACGAGCCTACCCGTATAGGGTGATTAGGCCTTAGTCGTCCACGCGGGCCTAGTGCGGATTGGACGACTTCACACACAACCTTCGAATCTCTTTGCAAGCGTGCATGAAGGTTTCCTCACGATGTTTTCCTTCACCGTATGAGCGTCGGATAACGTACATATATTTTCGAAATTCGAAAATACATACAAGCTTTGCTAACGCAGAGACAGCTCAGGTGGAGCGCATGTCACCGTATGGATGATGTACGTGTCGGGATTTGAACCACAGACCTCCCGGTAGGAAGGTGACAGACCACACCACTGAGCCACCGACGCTTAATTATATATATATAATATATTATTATTATTATAAATTGTTTATTGCGTTCTTATGCGCTTTAGTTTAATATTCTTACAAGGATTAGATTAGGTAGGTTTCTTAGTAAGAAATTTAGGAAGCAGCAACACATTTAGCAAGCAAAGGTGAGAGAACAGGTGGTAATGCTTTCTCATTAAACCTCCCTTTACACTGTAGTGGCCATTACAGGCTGATGATGCCTCACTATCGTGGAGGAGGACACTATAAATTCAACTAAAAATATCTTTATACAAAAAATTTTTTACAGAAACATTTTGGACGTTAATTGTTATTTTTATGATTCAACCAGACAAGACACTTAAACTTTTTAATTGCTTAAGAGTTTTGTCATTTACCTACACGTAAGTTTAAATGAATTATTAAAGATTTGTAACTAGAACACTATTCGCATACCACACACCTTTTCAGATGAATATTCGTTTATTGCAAAATAACCTTTATTCATGAAGGTTTAAAAATCTTTAATTTAAACTGGTGAAAGGGCAATTCGGCAAGCTTTTGTAGTATTTTATTAAAGAACTTTATGCCTCTCATAAAATATCACAAGATCTCATACTTATTTACTTACCTTACATCACTAGCCAGGTCATTAGGTGTACAAGAGCAATGGTTTAGTAAGAATCCACTGTAGTGATACCACAGCCTTGCTGAAAATCGGTGTAAAACAACGCTTTGCGATGTGCTTCGACGAGAAGTGAGGTTACCGAACGCCTGAACTTGCCTCCCCTTTCCCATTTATCTCTCCTTTGTATAGGTTAACAACACAATCGTTGTTCTTTTGTAGTTGCGAGTGTCTATGCGTTGCAGTATTTAACGAAACGATTTTAGGGTAATGTTTTACTGCGGGAGAATATCTTTTAACGCGGGAATTATTGCGGGGCACAGTAAGTTCACAAAAAAAAATAAGGGAGTCCAGCAGAGGTTATGAGTAGGATATGAAAAGTGAGTGACATTAAGTGCAAAACTATAAATAAACTAAAATTAATAATTAAAACTTTAATTTTTGTCAATTTGAGTGCTGTTGATGACTACAGATCGCCTATGGTTTCAAATCTGTATAGGAAAATTGGTGAAAAAGTGAGAATTATATAAATTAGACGACCCATATCGAGAGGTTGGCTACTTCACCAAGAGTTCCGGGTTCGAGCCCCGGGCATTACAAACATTTGTGTGCAAGAACATGTCTGTTTGTATAAGTCTGGTTGTTTCTATATATAATATTTATGATATAAAAAAATATATGTATTTTTATCAGTTGTTGAGTACCCTAACTACAAGCTTGCTCCATATTAAGGGCTAAATGGCGCTGTGTGAATGTCAGTGGATATTGTTTTATTTCATATGTTGGCGATTTCCAGGGTTGTCTGGATGCACTGCTTATATGGAGTGCAGGCTACTGTTAGGTACTAAGAGAATTTAAAAATGCATGTATATAATGACAATCTTCTACAACGATATAGCTTATTATGCTCCAATTGAATTACCTGTAAGGTTATGTCAGATGCAACGAATGTGGGTGACGGTCGTCATAGGATTATCTAGGCTGTGTTGACTGCGCACTTTGTAGGTCTCTATGCGTGCTAGGCTTAGTCTGCCTAGTTCTCAACTAAAACATATATTGTTCGAGCATTTTTGTCAAATATGTTAGTTTATAATAATATGAACATGCCCACAGCCATGTATGGGCATGAAAGGCTGATGCTGATAAAAAAGTGACTTAATCTCTTCCCTGGGAAATAATTAAAATATAAGATGACAATGTTTAAAATATATATTTTTTACCATAGATTGGGTAATAATTAGAGTTATATATATTGGGGTCGTCGGTGGCTCAGTGGTGTGGACTCTCGCCTTCCTACCGGGAGGGCTGGGGTTCAAAACCCGACACGTACCAATGTATTTTCGAATTTTCGAAAATATATGTACGTTATCCGACGCTCTTACGGTGAAGGAAAACATCGTGAGGAAACCTTCATGCACGCCTGCGAAGAGATTCAAAGGTTGTGTGTGAAGTCGTCCAATCCGCACTGGGCCCGCGTGGACGACTAAGGCGTAATCACCCAAAACTGGTAAGCTCGTGCCCCTCGGTGGGGACGTTTATGAGCTGATGATGATGATGATGATGATATTGGGGTCTTCTGCAAGGTTGAAATTATATTCATCATTTATTTCTCATATGTAAAGGACTCTTGTTCACCAAATGCTAGAGCATTACAACATTGTTGTCAAAGTAATTTATATCTAGTATATTATAGGAAAAGTTAATAACGTAAATTAAAATAAGAAATGATATTAATCGTACTTAATCAATGAGATGAAGTGACAGCCACGTAAATCGACGGATTGTTAAGGTAGACGAGTTCTTCGAGACGAGAATGGAGACCACGTTTTGGCAAGCGAAGCGTAGAACTCGATTGACACGATGACTTACGAAAAGTGATAGAGGCTGACCGGGGAAATGAAAAGATCGGAATACGTAGTGAAAAATAGACGATACATATGTACTGGAATATGAAAAGTTTGAAGCGATTGAAGTGATTTTAACCAATAATTTTATTGACAGCTCACAGGAATAGGTGGGCACTCACTACATATACTTTTTCTCGTCCCGTCCCGGTTAACGGATAATCCATTAAGAATAGAACAGGCAGCAGCGTTCTCCCATTATTCCATACTTTTATATGGTATCTCCAACCCACTCGCTTAGCGCGGATATAATGGAAAAACGTTTCACTGTTGTGAAGTAGGCGTTTAGTCCAGCAGCGGACAAAGGATGTAGTTAGACTTGTAACGTTTGATATTATGAATAATTTCAATCATTTGTTGACAGTTAGGACCAGGGCCGAGGATAACAAATTCGCCTGCGGGGCCGGGCGCTACTCCGTTTCGATAGCAATTATCCGACAAGATGGCTGACAAAAAGGACTTAGAATGTGTAAGTATCAATTTAATGAATGGCACTAATTTACGGTAAGGAAAGAAAACGTATGGTCTTCTAGGCAACAGGTCAAGCTGACCAGTCCAATTGGAGAAGTAAGTATTTAAAAGATCTTATTGTACCTGATCAGTTTTCAGAAAAACAGAGCTCGCGCGTGGTGGCAACTGACGATTATAATAAATGAGTGATCCCCTAAAAAAGGGCTACAGTACAGTTGCTAACGTGTTACTTCAATATTAATCATTGCCGGTTTGGTCCCCACCGAGGGGCACGAGCCTATCCGTAAAGGGTGTATAGGCTTAAATCGTCCCCCGTGGCCCAGTGCAGATTGGTCAACTTCACGCATAACCTTTGAATTACTTCGTGGGCGTGCGAAGGTTTCGTCACGATGTTTTCCTTATACGTATATATAATTTAGAAAATTCGAAAACATATTAGTACGTGGTTGGATTTGAACCTGCGTCCTCCCGATTGGAAGGCAACTTCCCACACCATTGAGCCATCGACACTCATAAATAATGTTATTTAATTCAAAAATTTGAATAAACAAATAACAACGTTCTGATTTTCCAATCCAGGGCGATCCAAGTATAGAGGGTGGGCGGAAGCCCATGGACCTGCCTACACTGCCCAAAGCCCTGACCCTCGAGGAGAAGAAGTATTTACTTGCCGTAGAGCGAGGAGACATGGGAAATGTTAGGAGGTGAGGTTGCGAACATTTATTTTTGTAATATATGAATAACTAGCAAACCCGGCGAACTACGTTTCGCCACCAGATGGCTTCGTTTTATGTAACCAAAAGTGGCCATCTACTTAAAATATTGGTTTGTAGTACATGCTATGTATCAGAGATGGCGCTGTATGTGAAAAAAGATTTTCCCGCTTTTCTGTTGTAATTTTTCCTGAATTTTATTTGCTATAAACCTCACGGAGCCCGAGACCTTTCCAACGAATGCAAAACCGTGGAAATCGGTTCGTGCGTTCTGGAGTTATAGCGTCAGGGAGGAAAACCCGACTTATTTTTATATAGTAGATATAATTAATAGAGATGCGTCGAGTAACACTTTTTCGAGTAACAAGTACCGAGTTTTACTCGGCTCAATTTTTATTCAACCGAGTACTCGGACGAGTAACTAGGTACAATCAAATCCCCATTTTGCGCGCGTAAACAAGTACATGATCGTGGTAGATAACCAACCGATGTCTACGAGTATGTTGGAAAATAATGAGTTGCAAAAATTAATGAATCCCTTATAACCCAAATTCTAAAATACAAGTAGAATGAGGAAGGTTTTTCAAACCAGATTTAATTAATTTAATTTACACAGCGCCATCTAGCCCCAAGTTAAGCGTGAAGCCTGTATTATTGGTACTAACGTAACGTAAAAGCTAATATATCAATAACTACTGATATTTGGACCTGCATGAATTTACTTGGATTCTTAGATAAATTACAAATACTTTTTGAATAACACTGTTGTATATCTCCCTAAATATATTGCTTTTCTTAAACAAAGTATACTCAGCATTCAAACAGAGGAATTCGGCCGTGTACAAGAATAAAAAACCCGCCGAGTACTGAGTATTAACCAAGTACTCGACCCATCTCTAATAATTAATATCCTTTGCTTATAATATCATTGGTAGTAGCTAACTTCTTAACCATAACTCCGTATAGGTCACGTGAGTGGTAAATATCACTGTTGGACAAGGTCTCTAATGCAATAAAAGCAATGCAAATATCGATTATCAGATAGGTGGCCAAAAAAATTATTACCCGTATATTTATGCTTTAAAGGTCATGCAATTGGCCCTTCATACGTTATTTATTGGGGAAGGCTTTAGTCCAGTGGTAAATATATGACTGTTATAATAGTTAATTGTAACTGTTTAACAATGTGTTTGTAACAATTTCTGATACTTTCTGTGTTTGTGATATATACGATTAGGTACCAGTAGTATAGAATATATTTATTATTTGTGTCAAAAAGTACACTAAACAATTTTGTGCATACACACGTTTGTAATGTGCGGGATTCGAACCCAGTTTACTGCACAAGCGGACTTCACTACCACCAAACCAAAACATCCGATTCTTAAGTTTATCTAGATTATTCTCTCTGCATTCTAGAACGGAACAACGACACTCGCTTGTCCCTAGAGAATACTTAAGCCGAATTGTCGCGAAATTATTAACGTTTCACTAATTAGGTACCGTTAAAGTTGGTTGAAGTGATGTCAGTCATAATAAAATTAATGTAGCTACGGTTCAAACAATTTGAGAATGCAAACGTTAACATCCCAGTGAAGTTAGGGCTGCCACCTACAAACAACAATGAGTAAATTTCAAATTTTATAATCATCGTAATTTATGAAAAATAAACTGATGGCGACTGGTGTCAAAGTTTTATAACAGT
This sequence comes from Leucinodes orbonalis, assembly GCA_019425675.1. Lineage (NCBI taxonomy): Eukaryota > Metazoa > Arthropoda > Insecta > Lepidoptera > Crambidae > Leucinodes > Leucinodes orbonalis. The sequence continues at coordinate 21,089 of PQWD01000321.1, read as the reverse complement.
CGCCATGTTGACAATCGGACCTATGTTTTAGCGAGCTCTGTGAAGCAAAATCAGAATTAATTTATCCATAAGGTAACAAAAATTACTGACATAATCCGCCGGATCAGCAAGTTAGTGGCATTAGGCCGGTTGCGCAAGTCGCGGAATCGAAAGCCGTTGGCACAGATGAGTTCTGAAGTGGAGACCGCGTCTTGGGAAGCGTAGAATAGGTCGCCCTCAGGCCTGATGGACTGCCGACTTGTCAAAGGTTGCTGGTAGAGGCTGAATGAGAAAAGCGGAGAAACGCGATATCTGCCGCTGTATGGGGGAGACATAGACATTTGCTCAGCTGAGCTCCTTCTCTGTGTCTAATTATATTTCTTTGCATTTATTAAATTTTCTTTGTAAATTTGTAATAATCAATTAATATATTCTTATTCTTACATAGAAAACGAACTGACTAACTAACTACTGTCTTCGTCTGATTTTTTGTTGCTTGTACCAGTGCTTATCTTGTTGATTGTTCTAATAAATAAATATGTTGAACAGTGGTCTATGATAGGTTGAAGAAAATATTTATTCTCATAATAGTAGGGAGACTGGAGTGTACCTATGTTAAGGACGATGCTTCGGCACAAATGGGTCGTCTAAAAACAGCTTGAAACAATTGTATTTTGCAAAAAGACTGAGAAGCTGTAAAGGCCATTTGCGGCTGACAGCGAAAATTCATCCGAAAATGATGAATCTTCATATCCAAGCTAAACTAAGTAGCATCCCTACCTAATAGGAGCAATTAAAAACTGACGATATGTAAAGTGTTGGTTTAATTTATTTAGTATTTGAGAGAATATACTCTAACTTTAATACAAGTGTTTTTGTGGTTTCTTTCAGTATTCATATTAAACACTAGCTGTTCCCCACGGTATTACCCGCGGTATAAGATATTCTCCAACAGTGAAACATAGCCAAAAATAGCTTATTTAAGTTACGCGACACGCAACCGCCACGCGTTACCATGTTTGTCTATTTTTCTAAATAAAAAAGGTTTTTCTAATAATAAAAGTAGCCTGAGTTCTTCCTTATTACATCAGCTACCTCCTAAAAAAAGTCCCGTTCAAATCTGTCCAGCGGTTTCAGAGATTACCCGGACAGACAAACAAATATCTTCCGACATTCACACAGCGCTACCTTGCTGCCAATATAAACAATGTTCTTGTACATTCCATGTGCACTAAACAATGGATAAACATAATTATAATTTGACGACCGACGATGGTTGAGTGGTTAGCTTTTAGAGTTTTGTAAAACGTTTGTGCGCATCAACATGTCCGTTTGTATTGACTGGGTATTGAACAAGAAACAGCCAGACCACCACATACCAATATAAACAGTCATAACATTATGTTTAAAACAAAGTATTTTAACAACCATATAGACAAATAAGTTTTTTCCGTTCAAGACACCAACAAAAGTAAAAACTCTCTGCAGTTACGTTCAAACCGACAAATCTAATTACTGACATATTATAATTGGATTGTTTGTGTTAATCAATTGTTGACACTAGTCCATTGTCGTTTCATTTGTAAAATTATTTGAGGAAGGCATGTATATGAATAGGTATGCTAACGTTGCATTGTTTGGGTTTTCTAATGTCAAGTGTATTATTTGTGCTTCATATTTATAAGTAAACAAATGTTTTTGTTGTGAACTCAAATTTATTTATGAATAGGAAGTCTAAAGAATTTACACGTTTTATGATCGGGGAATTTGATATGCTTTTTTAAACTTTAAATAAGCAATGTAAAGACGGGTTTGGATTCAATATTTAAACATAATTCTAAGTTTCAGAGTTTTGTTAATGAACCAAGAATTCAAGTAAATCATTGAAAAACAACCGCACAAAAAACACTTTTGTGTAATCACAGAAGTTCAAGAAAAGAAAAGTAAAGCTTTTAAATTATCCATTCCACAAACGAGGTTTACGAATTTTCAATCATAATTGATTACATTAGACTCGGAAGATGCATGTTAATCTCTTTAAGGTTCATTATTGCAACTTTTATATGTTCACTCCCAAAAGATTAATTTCATGGCACGCATTAGAAATGATGTTTCACGCTGGGATTTGGAACATCATCCTAGGTGATATATTGCCTAGAAAAATAAGGGCAATACTTTCACTCTCCAAAACACATCCAATAACATCCGTTTGAATGACACTGTAATCAATAATCTTATTTTATCATTGTCATTACAGCCATCCATTGCTAAATGAAGGCCTCCCTCAAGGAATTATATCGGACCAATTCTAGTTAGCTATCTTGACTAGGAAGTGCTGCTGCATTAGATTAATATGTATTTCCGATTCCTTAGGATGCTCCAGAAAGCTCATCGGCAAAAGCACATTGACGTCAACTGCGTAGACTCGCTGGGACGAGGTGCCCTACCCTAGCTATCGATGGCGAGAATATGGAGATGGTCGAGCTCCTGGTGATCATGGGCGTGAGACGAAGGATGCTCTTCTGCAGGCCATTAACGCAGAGTTCGTGGAAGCTGTTGAGTTGCTTCTAGAACATGAAGAGCTTATACATAAAGATGGAGAGCCTTACGTAAGTTGTTACAATCACACCACGCTAGCAGAATGCCATTGGAGACAGGTTATGAACAATGGAAGCTGTGACTTAAAATTTTACGTCACAAGTTAGTATTTGCACTGTAAACAAATCTAATCTTTGCGATTACCAGTGTTTCGTATGCGACAATTGTCACTTTGCACTACGACGCCTCTTCGCTAGAATAATTTCGAAATAAAAATCTCTCATTTTCAGTTCTCTCAGTTAACAACTAATAGACAATAAATTCATTAACAATTAAATAAGTGCTACCACAATTGACAAGAAGTGAAAGCACAAATCGCCAACGAAACTTAAGCTCCTTCATAATTAATTCTATAAAATTATGCACAAAATGTATCTAATTAACTAATTACTTACAATATCGAATTTGAAACGGCGTACATTTTGTCTTATTTTGTACGAGACATGCCCACACTTCTTGAGCAATTTAACAAATTAGACTTGGGAAATTTGTGGCTTTTAATAATGTTACATTCGTGTAATTAATTAATTACATTTAGCTATTATAATAAGGCTTACGTGGTTTAAGCCGAGTTTGTACATGGATGGTGTTCCAAAGATTAGTCTTCATTAATTGGTTACTTCTGATGTAAGAGGTAACTTTTCGTCTTTCCATATCACATGCTAGAGACGTAGGTATGTCGCAGAAACGATGAATGACTGTAGTGTTCCAAAAGTAAAGACCACGTCCTGGCAAGCATAGGGTAGGTCAGTCTCTGGCTCGATGGAGAGACGACTTGCGAAAGGTCGCTGGTGGAGGTAACAAATGAGAAAAGCGGATGACTGCGATACTGTACAAAATGGTGGAGAACTAAGTCCAGCAGTGAGAAACCACATTGAACCCTTTCTCACCAAACGTAACAAGAGACTTGCTAACAGCCTAGGCATATTAACCATTGATTTTGTATATAAATCCTACAGCAATGTCATAGGGGAGATTACGCGACCATATTGGGGCGAAATGAGACTTAATAAAACTAATCTCAGTTGTCTACTGGACATGCTTCAACAGACGAAGGGTGCTTTCGAAATTTGGATTAACGTTCAATTCAGTCACCAGATGATTCAGCCTAAGTCCTGAACTCCTCACCAACCTAAATGATTTCAATTTGATTGTGAATTCGCCCACAATTTCCGAAGTCCACGGTGGCAGTTCCGCGGTGGATATATTATGTCGTAATGATGGTGAATGTATAAAAACTTGTTTTTCTTAACAGAGTTGGCAGAAGGTGGACCCGAATACGGCGATGTTCACGCCTGACATCACGCCACTTATGCTTGCAGCTCACAAGAACAACTATGAGATCCTGAAAATTCTTCTTGACCGAGGAGCTACTGTTCCAAACCCTCACGATGTAAGGTGGGTAGCCTCTGATTCCAAATTTATATTTCTTTTCCCATATGACGACCCATTTGGTGTTGCGGTTGAGAGGTCGGCTACAACACCAAGGGTTCCGGGTTCGATCCCCGGGCAGTACAAACATTTGTGTGCATGAACATGTCTGTTTGTAATGGTCTGGGTGTTTTCTATGTATAATATGTATGTATTTACGAAAAAAAAATGTATTTAAGTATATTTATCCGTTGTTTAGTACCCATAATACAGGCTTCACGCTTAACTTGGGCTAGATGGCGCTGTGTGAATGTTAGTGGATATTATTTATTTATTTATTTATATGAGGTCAACATCAGAGGTTTGATTACTACTTGATGATGGCTTCCTTATTGATTAACAGGATTTCGTTTATGCATCTAGGTGATGGAATAGAAGTCATGGATTGTATCGTAAATTTTTGCCTCGTAAGGCGGAATTATGGAATTAGGGTGTTCAGGTGATAAACAATTTATATATTGCCGTATTTAAAAAAACCTCTTAGCAGGCATGGTAAGGGGTTAAATGATATGCCTGTCATAGCCAATATTTCATGGGTTTTTTATTTTTTGTTAGTTAGTAAGGTTAATTGTCTTTTTTATTCAGAATCGTTAAGGTTGAGGCAATTTTAAATATTTAAGCTAGTAAAATACAAAATATTTTTTATTACTTACAGAAATATATTAAAATAAGTACAAAAATCTTTTGCAAAATCACATGTAATATTAATGTGTACATATACCCGGATCTTTTTAATCTACATCAGATGGTTGTTATCATTATAAAACCACGGTATGGTCCATATTTTTTTCTATTCATTCATTTGGCTAGAGTTTCTAAAAGGATGGTTTTTTAAAACATATTTAATATTCAATGTAAGTATAAAAAGTACCTGAGGAAACTACATTTACAGGAAGTTACATCAAAATCATAATTTAATAAACTGCGAAGGTTCCGGCTCGAGTGCCATTACTTACAAGATCTATATCTTAAAGACGAACGTACCTGAAATATCTTTTTTCAAATTTTTTTTTTCAAATAACGATACAGAAGCGGTCTCAACAAGAGTAGTACTCAAAGTGACGTTGTGAGATACTGAAAATTCAAGTGCCAGCAACACATTTGTGGGCTTAGATAATCAATAAAATAGATGCAATCTCACTCAAAAAGTGTCCATGGCAGAATTTTGCCCATCGCGTCGAATGGGCAGACTTTTGATTAAATTTTTACGTGTTATAATGACATAGTAGTTGACGACCCATTTGGTGTTGCGGTTGAGACGACTGCAACACAAAGGGTTCCGGGTTCGATCCCCGGGCAGTACAAACATTTGTGTGCACGAACATGTCTGTTTGTAATGGTCTGGGTGTTTTCTATGTATTATATGAATGTATTTACAAAAAAAATGAATATAAGTATGTTTATCCGTTGTTTAGTACCCGTAATACAGGCTTCACGATTAACTTGGGGCTAGATGGCGCTGTGTCAATGTCAGTGGATTTTCCTGTTCTTTTTTTTATTTATTATAATAGTGTGCTCATGCATTTGATTTTGTACATTTACATTGACGCGTTAAGGTCAAAATGTAAATGAATAATCTTATGTGATACATATAACAAAAAATATGTTCAGTGCTCTGACATTTTTAGTTGACGTTTCTTCGTGATTTTGCATCTACTTAGTTAGTTTATTGTTTATCTAAGTTTGTAGGGCCTCTAATATTTGTTGGGGTCGACAGCACGCAAGACTGACCAGGAAACACAGGATATTCGCTCTATTGTGGCGATTCAAATCCCGACACGTACCAATGTGTTTTCGAATTTTTGAAAATATATGTACGTTATCCGACGCTCTTACGGTGAAGGAAATCATCGTGAGGAAACCTTCATGCACGTCTGCGAAGAGATTCGAAGGTTGTGTAAAGTTGTCCAATCCGCACTGGGCCCGCGTGGACAACTAAGGCCTAATCATCGTATACGGGTAGGCTCGTGCTCTTCGGTGGGAACGTGTTATGAGCTGATGATGATGGTGGTGGCGATTACATACACAATTCCATGTTAGATTAGATGTCTGCTGCGTCTTTATAGAAAAAAAAACCTCTGACCTGGTTAGAGGTTAATAATGGACTTAAAATGATGATGATACTGTGTTATTTTTCTAGATGCGGCTGTGAGGAGTGCATACGCCAGTCTACAGAAGACTCTCTCAGACATTCGTTGGCCCGTTTGAACGAGTACAGAGCCTTGGCATCTCCATCATTGATCGCACTGTCTTCCACTGACCCTATTCTGACTGCCTTCCAGCTCTCTTGGGAGCTACGTAACTTGGCGTTTGCTGAGCAGGTATTTTTATTCATTTATTTAGGTAATATAGAGGCAAATTGAGGATATATGGCTTAAAATTGGTGAGACTTATATCTAGCAGTAAATTGCAATAGGTTAAAGAGGGAGATAAATTGTTGTAATGTAATCTGCATGTTGTTGGATCAAAAGTACAAACTTAAGTCGTTTCTAAGAATGTATATTATCACCTCTTAGCTAACGAAGATGGAATCCTAATCTTTTTAGTTTCTTTTGATATGGAAACATAGGGGTTTTTATTTTTATATGTTAGTTTCTGTAAGTATGTATGTATGGCACCGCATCAGCAGATGTTTAGATATATCCCTTCTACCAACTGTTCTTTTCCATTTTGTATATCAATTTCCTATGTTTAATTTGGTTCAGTAATTGACTTATTGTGTACAATAAAGAATTATCTATCTACCGATAAAATAAGTAATTCCAGTATCCTATCGGAAACCGTTTTCTACGCAAGAACCTTTGCAATATTTCCGCAAAGAAAAACAATGGCAAATGAATAATACAGAATTATTCCGTTCACATTCATTTCACGTAGCTATACGAGCTCGTTAGATGTAAGATGATACAATTATTAAGGAAAACATAAAAATCGATGTACTGTTTTATAATGGAGGGCACGTTAAGCCGTCAGTCCTGGCTACAATCTTGGGCTGGTTTCAGACTGCGTGCCATGCCGCGCCGACCGGTTTGATTTGTAGACAACCGCGCGGCCGCGCGCGACTTTGAACCTACCTACTTAAACGGATAGCACACACCGCGCCGCGCCTGTTCGCACCACGATACGCCGCGCCGTTTATACTGCGCGTGGTCGCGTGCGAGCGCGTCGGGGGGCGTCATATGACACGCAGTCTGGAAGCACCATTTCCTAATGGAGCGTCAGATAAACGTACCAATAATTTCGGAAATTCAAAAAGACTTTAGTGTTTATTTAGAAAAGACATTACTCTAGAACGGAAGGCAACAGTCCACACAAATGAGGCACCGACGATAGTAAAAAAAAATAGTTTTCGTAATCTATAGATTCACGGGCCCAATAGTGTTCTGGTCATTTTGAAGCCATGTGGGGCCAAAGCCAACACAGATGCCTTTTTTTGAAACGACTACCATCCTTGGTAGTCGTTAGTACCCATCAATCCACATTGGGCCCTCGTGGAACGTTTCCCTGTTTACCCATGGCCATGCTGTACGTACTTTCTGGCAGCCATTTTATATTTTTTGCTAAATTTGTTCATTTTTCTTCGATTGTAACCTGAAAAATATGTAGTTTTTTCTGTTCTGCCAACAGTCAACACCTATTCTGATCTCAGCAGTTTATTAAAAGTTTGAAATGCAACTGCAAGTTCACGATTTGTAGCTTTGTATGTCGAAATTGAAATGTAAAACTTTCGGCTTCTTTGAAGGACAGTTTTCTTGTTTGAAACTCGAGGATTTTGAATACTTAATACAAGTGTTGTAGGAAGATGTACAAACATTCTTTAAATAATTGTAAGAAAAGAAGGATTGTTAATTTAATATATATTTATAGTAAATAACTAAATATAAATGAGATTAAAAGCTATCTTGGCAGTTTTCGACAACCATTCTTATATAATAGCTGGGACTTAGAGCTTAACATATTGAATGGATACAAGATATGTTTTATCCAAAAATCTCTAAAACTAACTAAATTATGAGAATCGAAGTGTCTTACTTTATTGAATAGAAGTGTCTTACAAAATTTCATGTTACTTAAATAAAAATACTTTCACGTCTTTACACCCTAAGGTAGACAGAAAAGTGTGCGTATGTGTGTCTGTGCCTTAAGACATAGTTTTTCATTTTATGGATTCTTTTGTTATCTTCACCAGAAATTAATATTTGTTTATTTTTTCAAAAAAATAATATATTTTTCACCATACCATAGGAAAGTAAATCAGAATACCTTGAGCTTCGTCGTCAAGCGCAGCAGTTCGCAGTAGACCTCCTGGACCAGTCACGTAGCAGCCAAGAGTTGGCCATCATCCTCAACCACGACCCTGACGAGCCAGCTTTCGTAGAGGGAGAACATATGAAACTGGCTAGGTTGGAGCTCGCCATCGACTTTAAGCAAAAGAAGGTATGGTTTCTTTTGAACTAGGGATCAGCTTGTATCTCCACCGCTGGACCAGTGAAAACATGCCTTATCCAGCCATCCCAACAAGGTTTTGACTTTAAAAAGATTATTTTTATAGTTTTGTACTTCAACACGTGTAGGTACATATTCACACAACTGTGGCGAAAATCTATTGCCCGACGTATTCTGGAGAAGTCGTAACAGGCAAAGAGATAAAGTATGTAATTATTACTTTTGATTATGTGGTTGAGAGCGTCGGTGGCTCAGTGGTGTGGACTGCCGCCTTCCTACCGGGAGGGCTGAGGTTCAAATCCCGACACGTACCAATGTATTTTCGAATTTTCGAAAATATATGTACGTTATCCGACGCTCTTACGGTGAAAGGAAAACATCGTGAGGAAACCTTCATGCACGACTGCGAAGAGATTCGAAGGTTGTGTGTGAAGTCGTCCAATCCGCACTGGGCCCGCGTGGACGACTAAGGCCTAATCACCCTATACGGGTAGGCTCTCGTGCCCCTCGGTGGGGACGTTTAATGAGCTGATGATGATGTGGTTCATTCAAAAGAAATCAAAAATAAGCCTCCAATATTTGTTGTTATTGGCCTGCTGTTTTGAAATCTGGCGAACTGGCCTACAGGAGCTGGACCGCCGTAGAGGACGGGACTTCTTTTTTTACAGTTCAGATATATTTTTATAATTTTGATATTGCTGTATAGCGAGGTCGGGCAATCATCAACATGCAAATACTAGTATAAAGAATATGAGATGAAATTTCAGTCATATTAAATTGTAGACTATTTAAAGAAGCTCCATTGTACCATATTCTTTTTACTTCTTGAAATCGCAGGCGGTCGTAGAAGCTTTAATTAGCTGCTATCCATATAACACTCTCAAAATTGTCTGTTCACTCAGTTCGTCGCCCATCCAAACATCCAACAACTGCTGGCTGCGATCTGGTATGAAGGTGTCCCAGGTTTCCGCAGAAAGACCGCAATGGAGAAGATCATGATCATCTGCCGGGTCGCGCTGCTGTTCCCGTTTTACTGCAGTCTGTACATGATCGCGCCCAACTGTTCCACTGGCAAGCTGATGAGGAAACCCTTCATGAAGTTTTTGATACACGCGTCTAGTTACTTGTTCTTTCTTTGTAAGTATATATAGGATTTTATTTAGGATATTGACTAATAAGAGACTCGGTGGCTCAATGGTGTGGACTGCCACCCTCTACCTGGAGGGCTGAGGTTCAAATCCGCCACGTACCAATGTGGTTTCGAATTTCCGAAATTATATGTACGTTATTTCCGACGCTTTAACGGTGAAGGACACCATCGGTGAGGAAACCTGTGCACGCCCGAATAAATTCAAAGGTGTGCGTGAAGTCGGCCAACCGCACTGACCCGCGTGGACGACTAAAGCATAAACCCAGATTAATGGTAGCGCCGTGCCCTTGGTGGGGGCGTTAATGGCTGCTATGGGAGTTTGGTTCATTCTTTGCCTTAGATAAAAATGAATCATTGTTATATATGTATATATATATAATTAGTAAGGTTTAGTGGAATATAAGGCTCAAGCCTTAAGTTCAGAAACAGCATTACTAGGGGTCGTAGCTTCTAACCTCACGAGAAGACGTCATGAGAAAGTCACTTTGAGGGTTTTCTCGGAGGCCAGTTGCAGGCCAAATTATCTAATTTTCTGAAAAGAAATGAATGGATACTTATATCATTTGTATTGCATATATGGTATCCCTCAGAGTAGTTTCTGTCATATATATTAATTAATTAAACATCCACAGACTTCACACAGTGCCATCTAGCCTTAGTTTCACGCTTAGCTTATATTACGGATACTAAACACTTATAATACATACTTATGTACAATATTTTTGTAAATTCAATATTATACATAGAAAACACCAATCAATACAAACAAACATGTTTATGCACACATTGTTTGTACTGCCCAGGTATCGAACCGGAACCCTTGGTGTTATAGTCGACTTTTAACCACTACACCAAAATATCATGCTGTAGTTGATTAGCGATGTTGCTGGCACAATTATTAATCGATATTGTGACGTTTCCCAGTAATATTGATCCTGGTGTCACAAAGAGCGGAGGTGCAGGTGATACAAGCTGTTCGGACCGGATTGGATGTGAGGGAGCTGGAGAAAGAGTTGCTGAAACAGAGAGGAAACGGACCAACTTATCTGGAGCTTGTGGTGGTAGTCTTCGTGCTAGGTGAGCCTTTGGAAAATAACTTTGTAACATTTTTAGTTTCGTGAAGAAGACTGTCGACTTTGACAGAAACGGAGGACCTCAAAATTCGAGAGATCTATGAAGAGTCATGCGCAAATGCCTAAGCTCGTAAATTTGATAAAAGCTGATGACTTAAAAAATGAGCAATGATGATGATTTTATGCAAGCAATGAGTATCTAATGAACGAACGTTATATCGGTATAATATATATAAACCTCAAAAAATACCGACATTGCACAGCACGCACACAAAGTCCTAATTCAACTATAATAGAGCTTGTACCACGTGTACTAACAACGACCAATCCCTTTTCGCGTTTCTGGCACGTATTTGGTCGCTTTTCTTCTCAAACATATACCTACGCCCTTAGTCGAGTTTCGAGTCCCATTATTTAACGTCCTTAGGGTAATTAAATAAACAGCAAAAAAGTCCAATCGAAGAACACCCAGTTGCTGTAAACTAAACGAGCCTTGTATACATTTATTTATAATGAGATTATCATAACTAAGATGGTAAAGAACCTTGAATGTTAAACAAATGTAATTACAGAGGCATTAGCGTGACCTTTGGCTTACGACCAAATGTACTTTTGTAGGAATTAAGAACATTTTGATGTATGACCTGCATTTTTCTCTTACATTATTTATCTTTTGCCAGTGTTAATGGGCTTAAGTGTTATGCGAAATGTCAGAGATTTTAGGCGAAGTAAGTAACAAATACTTTACGCTTATTAAATTATTTTCTGTTTGACTTTTTGAAGTATTCCATCATTGGGTTGCTATTAACAATTGGGTGGGTAGTTTGTTTAATTGCTTACTTCTTTAAGAAATAAACATTAAACTTTTTCGTAAATAAGTCGTGAGATAAAAGTTAAAGTATTGTACTGCACGGAGATCGCTCCCGGAACTTTTGGCGTACTAGTCGACTTCTTAACCATTACACTAGGTACACATTTCACCATTACATAGAAAGTTTCCATAATAATGTATAAGAAACCTAACATCTATCGTCTCGGGTGTCGGGCACAGTGAGGATAATAAATTCTGTCAGTTGTTGTTTCCTCAATGCCGCTCTGTCATGGTTATGCGTATCACTTACCATCAGGTGAGCGTCTTGACCGTCCTGTACACTTATATCATTTAAAAAAGTCAACTTCCCCACCATTACTGTACATGGGTCGTCCATTACGTCTTTCTATATCTGTTACGTGTTTAAAACAGGTTTCATATGGGAAGAGACTCAAGAAATCTACATAGAAGGCATCCGCTCCTACCTCCGGAATATGTGGAACTTTATCGATTTCACCAGAAACTCTTTATATGTGGCTGTAGCGTTGCTACGGTTTGCTGCATACTGGCAACAGATCACTGAGATTAATCGGGATCCGCAAACCAAGTTTATTCCTAGAGAACAATGGGACCCATTCGACCCGCAGCTCATTGCTGAAGGATTGTTTGCGGCTGCTAACATTTTTAGGTATGTTTTGATGATTTATTTTAGTAAAATCACCGTTGCTAAAACAAATAATATTTTATGGTTTTCCATACAAAAACTTGACAGATTTTCACACATTTTTGTTGTTAGACTCCGTTATTGAGAAATTAAAAATTCAGTTCAGGATACATCTTTAAAGTCATTTCAAAGCCATACAATGATTTTTTTGGGAATGTAGGGTACCAAAAATATGTAACAGCAACATACGACAAATAGTTGATAAATTTTTATTTTATTTATTCATCTGTAATTTTTTTAAGATATTCAAATAAATAATATTCGTGTAAAAAACATTAATGAACTTCCTACATTTTTACGAAATTTCTTTCTGTTGCAGTGCTCTCAAGCTGGTGCATCTGTTCTCGATCAACCCTCACTTGGGGCCTCTGCAGATCTCTCTTGGCCGCATGGTTATTGACATTGTCAAGTTCTTCTTTATCTACAGCTTGGTCCTCTTTGCTTTTGCTTGTGGTGAGTTCTAATTTTATTATTTATATTTTATTCTGGACACCAACAGCATTTTAAATTTTTGTTTAATTATACAAGTAATTTCTAGGCTATTTATATGATTATAATTAGATCATGAAGTACTGAGGGGTTGATAGTGTAGTGGCTAGCGTGTTCGGTTGACAATGGCGCAAGTTGAGCAACGCTCAATATTCGGATGGGTGATTGAAAAATACTGTCTTAAGTCTGTCTGTGCTTCTAAAGACAAGTTATTATTCGGGCTAATATCTAAGTATGTAGACGTAAATACCTACTAATATGTAATAGGGCCCTTTTGTGGTGGTTATATAGTGGTGGGATTCATAACCATGCTATGTGACAAGGCTCGTGCCTTACTGAAAGACAATATTCATTGGTTGATTGCGTATTTACTTAATAACAATACTTTTGTTTTGTATATAGTATATAACTTTAAAGTCATTGATTTGCCAGTTTCGTTTAGACATTGTAGCGTTTGTTTATGAAAATGTAAATATTATTTCACAAATGTTAATATGATCAGGTCTCAACCAGTTGCTTTGGTACTTCGCTGATCTTGAAAAGAGGAAGTGCTATGTATTGCCTGGTGGCCTCCCTGATTGGGATAATGCTGGGGACTCCTGCATGAAGTGGAGGAGTTTCGGGAAGTGAGTTGAGGTCCCTTGTAGATGGCGCTAGTAGTACTAGATTAGTGATGGCTAGATTCAGATTTTAAATTTACTTGCCTTAGTGGTTATAGGCCAATAACTTGCCCGTTACATATATTTGAATCCACAAAAAAGAAATCTTTCAAAATTCTTGTGAGTCTGGTGGTTTTCAAAGACATTTCTTAAAAAAGAACTATATCGAGTAGTATTGAACAAATAAGTTAAATTATATTTATTATACATTTATTTTGTAAGTTGTAAAATAAATCTTTAAATCTTCTTATTAGGCACAAATTTTCTAACCTAAAGGATAGCAAGTTAATTTGCATAGTTAAGGACCAGAAATTAAAGCCAAACTTACTCGTATTGCGTTGTAGTCGTTGATTGAGGTTGCAGTGCGAACTCTATGCGCGTTACCATAGAAACAGCTGTGTTGTCAATAACGTCAATTAAAGCTCTATCACACGCTGTTCAACCGTGACATGTTTTTTTAAATATCCTTCGTCCTTTTTAAATAAAATGGGTGAAGTTCAGTTTGGCGTACGTCATGTGATCGGTGCTCCAGTGGCTGCAACGCGACTGGCAGAGCAAGCATTGGTATGCATGCCCCCAAGAGCTGCCAAGTTTACCTTATCAGAGTGGAAACTCAGCAATGACCAGCGATGCAGGAATACCGAGGATCAACAGCAACTCGCTGACCGCGTCCTTGGCGAGTGCCAAAGGGTTCGCGAGGAAACTGCTGAGAGATCAACCATCATGAAAACAACTACTGATCGACGCTTAGAAGAACGTATAGGCGACGTTGAATTCAATAAGAATGAATTGCAAATCCAACGTAGAGAAATATGCATAGAACTGGAAGCGCTTGGCATGTACAAAACTAGATTATTGGACTGCTTGAACTCATTGCAGTCAAACGCTCTGAACATCTGTCGAAAATGCCTAATGCTAAGGGATGGGCGAATTGGTATCGACTTAGTCGTTGACGAAGTGGAGCACGCTCTCCAACAGGAGATAACGACTATACTAGGAGGCCAGAGTTTGCTTAAACGTGTCCTTGAACAACTCAATGAACAAATGAGACGCTTAAGGTCTACTCGGTACCTCTTAGATCGCGATCTTCAATACAAGCAAGCAGCTATCGATGTAGACAAGAATAATTTGTCTCTGAAACCAACTGACTTATGTTTGTCTATTTACGAAGGCTATGCAAGTCTGGACCCAGCTAACATTTCTGCGGAAGAATACAATTCCTATTCAGCACAAAACATACAGAGTGCAGCTAGAGAAGTCACTAGTTCTAGACCAATTAAGATGTTTGTCGATACAATCCTGAAGCAGGTCATTGATGATCTCTGGATGGCTTACAATAAATGCAATCATGAGTTTAATGAAAGAATTAAGGAGACTAAGCTGGCCAAAGCAAAGTTGGAGGACATGCATCGTGAAACAACGCAGAAAATATCTGACATGCAGGATAACATTTTGCAGCTGCAGAAAGCTTTGGCAGATAAGGAAGGTCATATTGCTTTAGCCCATACGAGGCTGGGTAAGCGAGCAAGTAGAGTAGGTGCTGAGCTAGTGAAAGACCCGCCTGGGCAAGCTTTGTACTATGAATGTGAAATGCTAAGGCATAGCACGGAGCAGCTGCAGCAAATGTTGCATGAAGCCTCTGCGTCACTCCGCTATCTTCTACAAACACAGATCCAGTTGGAAGAAGATATTAATGTCAAGATGAATACGCTAAAAATAGATGAAGTGGATTGCATGACTTTGCGAGCTACCATGGACTATCATGCTTATTAATTAATATTGAATAGAGAATTTGTTTCAAGTTGGTTGCTTTTGTTGAGTATTACTTTGTGCTTCTGAAAATTGTTAGTGATACATTCATTTGATATTGTTATTGAAAATTTTGGATGTTTTACAATTATTGTTTTCAGAAAGGTTGCGTTTCTAATCCGCAATCAATGTATTAGATTTTATAAATTAATGAGAATATTTAAATAAATATACTTATATTCATTTGTGTTTTTTGAGGTAAATAATTGTCTTCAATAATAAGACAAATATTGTGTAATATTTGTCTTCCTAAAATATTTTCATTGACTTAGTGATTTTTATCGTGTCCCATTATCCTCAAATTAATGGTAGGTATGTAAAATTTATTATGTTAACCCATAGATTTAGAATTAGCGCGCTACTGTATCTATGTGTTAACCGATCGTATAAATTTTGATAGATTAGATAAGAGTTGTTGCATTTAAGTAGTACCAAATGTTACATTTATCCATTCTAAACAAAGTTTACTTGTTTGACGTAATACCATGTTTAACAATCTGTGCACCAACATGAAAGCGTTGAGCTCGAAATTAATTAAAAACTACATTAATCGAAAATGTAGTTTGACGTCTATATAAATATTTTTATAAATTCTTAATATAGATTCGACATTTAGGGAAAGTAAATTAAAAACAAGATAACACATATAATAATATAAGGCAAATTTTAATTATGTGTTTTTTATAAGAACTCTTTGAAAACTTTTGTAAATATAATCCTTCACCACTAATTGTAAATGAAGCTACATTATGTAAAATTGGTCTTTATCAAATAAAATGAATGCAATTGAGAGATACCAAAAGTGCATTTCGTAAATGGTGTTGAATGGTACGAAGATCTTTTGAAAATTTTCGATCTTGCTAATACTTTGTTTACTTCTAAAGTGGTGAAAAGTCTGCGGGGACACCATTGTGACTTTTTGACTGGGAAGGAAACTTTGTAGTTGGGGAGAGTTCATTAAATGAAATCCTCAAAAAAACATTAAGTGCAAAAAAAAAACATACATTAAAAATTCAAAAGATCTTATGGGATATTTTCGATGAAATATTCTTCTTTAGGGCGATTGATATTATTCCCTTATTCATAGATATAAAATAAATAAAATGTATTTATTTCAGAAATTAATCCAATATTAAACATAGGATGTACAGTGCGCGTTTCAATACATAATCTACGTTTTTCTTTAAGTATGCGCGCGCTACAATGCTTTCCCTTAAAATACTCATTAATTCTCACAGCGTATTCGAGGCCTCTCAATCTCTCTTCTGGGCGTCGTTCGGCATGGTGGGCTTGGAAAACTTCGAGCTGGCCGGCATCAAGAGCTACACTCGCTTCTGGGGCTTGCTCATGTTCGGATCGTACTCCGTCATCAATGTCATCGTGCTGTTGAACCTCCTCATCGCCATGATGTCCAACTCGTACGCAATGATTACCGTGAGTATTGAGGTGTTATCAATGATACTCTGTGTATATAAAGGTAGATACGCCAACCGTGCCTCAAAAACGAACCGCCAAAGAGAATACAGTTTGTAGGCTTTTGTTTAGGTAAATGTACGCTCATTCGAAATATGTGTATGTGTACTGTCGCTGCATTCGGAACACTATTTTCGATTGTTTTGTGAGCATATCACAAATCTATAATTTTTTTGCATCATTGGGTGTAATATAATTTATTAGCTATCAGTTTAATAATTACGACCCATCTGGTGTAATGGTTGAGACGTCAGCTGCAACACTAAAGTTTCGATCCCCGGGCAGTACAAACGTTTGTGTACATGAACGTGTCTGTTTGTATTGGTCTGGGTGTTTTATATGTATAATATTTATGTATTTGCAAAAAAAAATACATAAGTATAACTGTTGTTTTGTACCCATGCTACAGGCCTCACGCTTAACTTAGGGCGTGTGAATGTCAGTGGATTTTTTTTTAATTTTTTTTTATCCTTTATAGGCAGACATTTGATCGCCATCTCACCTGATGGTAAGTGAAGATGCGGCCGAGGATGGATCATGACTGCCTAGAAACAGCCTATTCACTCTTGCCTTGAAGACGGCCAGGTTGTAATGATCGGGGAACACATAAGGAGGCAAAGAATTCCATTCCTTTGCGGTGCGCATTAGGAACGAGGCACCAAAGCGGGCTGTGCGGATGTGTGGAATGTCTACCACGTAGGGATGGAACGCTCGCCTCCGTCTTGTATCCCGATGGTGAAAAGGGGCTGGTGGAATTAACGCGTGTAATTCCATCGCACACTCACCGAAATGTAGCCTGTAAAAAACTGATAGCCGTGCAACTCTACGACGATGCTCGAGGCTTTGCAGCTTAGCGTCAGTCAGAGTAGGGTCGCCAATGAGCCGCTCAGCACGCCGCTCAATCGAGTCCAAAACAGCCAGTTGGTATTTGGCTGATCCATCCCATAGGTGGCAGCAGTATTCCATACAAGACCGGACTTGGGCTTGATATAATGCTAGAAGCTGTCCTGGGGTGAAATACTGCCTGACCTTGGAAAGGATCCCGAGCTTTTTTGCTGCAGTCTTTGCTTTGGACTCGATATATTGGCCGAAGTTGAGATTGGCAGTGAGATGAACACCAAGAAGCTCTAGGCTATCAGTCACTGTGACAGGTACATTCCGGAAAGTCGGAGCAAGCTCGAATTTGCTCCGCTTGGTGGAGAACAGACACGCCTGTGTTTTGGTAGCGTTGAACGTCACCAGATTAGCATCACCCCAAGAGGAGACTGCTTGAAGGGACGCATCCACACGGCTTACCATGGCCTCTCGACAAGACTGGGTTTCTTCCTTACTGGCCCTTGCATCCGATAAATACCTATCCGTAACTGTGCTGTCGTCTGCATACCCAATGATACCGGGCATAAGCAAATCATTTATGTGCAGCAAAAATAGAGTTGCGGACAGGACCGATCCCTGAGGAACGCCGGCATCGATAGGTTGGAGGTCAGAATAGTAGCCATCAATGACTACTCGTATTGACCGGTCACTCAGGAAATCTGATATCCAGGTGCAAAGGCCATCAGGAATACCAAATGAAGGAAGCTTCTTATAAGGCTAGCGTGCCAAACTCTGTCAAAAGCCTTAGAGATATCGAGTGACACGGCAAGAGCTTCACCGTGTCTCTCGATGGCCTCACTCCATAAGTGTGTGGCATACACAAGAAGGTCCCCAGTTGACCGGCCTCGGCGAAATCCGTATTGACGGTCACTGAGGAGATCGTTACCTTCCAGGTAAGCTAGGAGTTTATTGTTAAGTGCACGCTCCATAGTCTTACAGAGTATGGAGGTGACCGAAATGGGTCGATAATTGACAGGGTCGGCTCGACTACCTTTTTTAGGTACAGGCTGCACGTTAGCAAGCTTCCACGACTTAGGCACAATTCCAGTCTCAAGTGAAAGGCGGTACAGGCGGGTTAGCGGCGGAGACAACTCGGGCGCACAGGTACGCAGGACTATTGCTGGTATACCATCAGGTCCACTAGCCTTACTCACGTCCAAAGACCGCAGGATTTTAAAGATCTCTCTTTGGTGAATACGTACTTCTACCATTGAGCAGTCAGCACGGGGCGAGATAGGTGGAGTTTTCCCTGCAGTATCAAGACGCGAGTTCTCCGCAAACAGCGAAGCAAATAAATTTGCTTTCTCTTCAGCGGTGTGAGCGAGTGTACCATCCGGTTTTAAAAGCGGTGGAAGGGATGGCCGTGTGAAATTCTTCAACCACTTTTGCCAAAGACCAAAACGCCTTACTCCCTGTGGGGTAGGAGGCTAGTTTGGCACCAACCTGGCTAATGTGGTCAAATCGAGCCCTGCGTAGCGTCCTTTTGCACATTTTAGCGGCTAAGTTAAAGGCTCTCTTCTTTTCCGGTGCATCCGGAGATTTACGTGCTCGAGCTTCAGCCCAAGCCGAGTATGCTGACTGTTTATGTGCCTCAGCACGATAACAGTCAGCCCCGAATTTATTTATTTATGATATATTTATTTATACCGGTTTTATAACGGTTTTTAAGTGCGTTGTTGTTAAATTTTCAACTAAAAACATTTAAAAAAAATCTTATCGATTTCTAGAAAAATCCAAAAAACGTCAGATTTAAACCTGAGATGACCACAAATGGGATATATGACACATTTTTTTCTGATGGTAAATCCAAGCGCTCCACAATAATTTAGCTCTGTCGGATTTTTTGTTAATGCAAATGTATAAAATGAACGGAAAACTTAGATCAAATACTTCTTGCTATCCTAGGCCCAGTCTTATGCCTCTAATAATAATTCTTAATAATAATAATAATAATTCTTTATTCTCCAGAAGTAAACAATGTTCTTAATCTATTCGCTTATAAAATTATTGCTTATAAATATACAGAAAAAGTTTTTGGACTTCCGCAGTCAGACTGGGATACACTCCCGTATTCTGACTTTAGTGCCCTTTCTTTTATACAGTTCCTAGATATAAGTAAAGAGTTAGCAAAAAATAACAAACAAAAAAAAAATACATTATAACAAATAATCTACGAATCATAATATTTAAGTAATGATTTTGCTAGTGTACTTAATATGAATATTTGTGTGTCTAAGAGCATGTGGGATGATGTGTCTGAGTGGGGCATATGCGTGTTTGTGTGAATCTGTAAATAATTAATATTTTTGTTTGTAAATTTCATATAAATCAGCTGACGACCCTCAACATGTCCTCGGTTGTATTGTAATCAATAGTCAATAAATATTTTGTCAATTCTTTTTTACACTGATATTTGTTTTCTCTAAGGGCAATGAATGCGAGCAGTACAAGTAACTCTATTGTATTAATATTCATTGCGTTACACAATGGACGACAGCCATCGGAAGGGTGTCTTCTAACATGTCCGCACGAGCTATAATGCGATGTTCCCATTGGATATTGCGTAATGGATTTTCGATTCCGATTATTTGATTGTTGTTAGACAGATGTAGGTTTATTGTAAATATAATGATCGAAGGACTCCAGCTCGCTGGTTGACTTGTATTTAACTGTTTACCAAGAAATGGCTTCTGGAAAAAACAATGAAAACGGGAATGATATAGAAGTTTTAACATCATACAATATTATTGGTAGCGAGGCAGTTTATAGTCAGAATTTCTGTAATGATGAGATTTTGGATGACTTTTATTTTTGACGCGGGAGGGATCCTGTTCACAATTATACATTTTGTCTGTAGTTCAAACGTATACGTCTTGAATATTCGGTTCCAAATTGGCATTAAATCTAGGTACACTTAAAAAAATTCAAATTAATCCAGAGAGCATTATTAACGATGTAATTACAAAATGAATGTTTTTATATATCTTATGAGTACCTTGGGTATGTATGTTAAAATAAGCATATATTTTTATATTTACCTTCCCTTACAGTAATTCTATGGCTCCGTCATTGCCTAAGGCAAGATGTTTTGTAGCAACGGTACATTTAAGAATGAATATCAAGAGGGTGCAGGTTGAAATGTTTATATTACCTACGAGTATGTAGCAAGAATTATAAATCCATGCCCCATGCAGTACGAACATTATTTTGTATTCGTGAACATGTCTGTTGTATGTTTGGGTATTTTCTACATATTTATAGATATATGTAGTGTACAAAATATATTGTCCGAAAAAAATACCTTTCGTTTGTTAGTTACATTTATCGTTCTTTTAATGTATAAGCCATTTCAATGTATGTGGATAAATATTATTATTTACAATCATTAAGTAAAATAATGAACTACCCGGAACACATGAACAAAAAGTTTTAAGTTCACCGCAATTTAATCAACACATAATTATAGAATTTGATGCGTCTTAGAATCAACTGCACTTTTATCAAAATAACTTTTTCACTTAACTACGGTGTCATTAACCCCAATCGAAGTTGAGAGCAATCTAAATAAACA